>VYZS01078652.1:0-15182 GCA_013400695.1 Neodrepanis coruscans | reverse complement strand
TATAAATGAAAATGTCTTCTAATTTATGCCCAGGCTAGGTCGGACAATAAAGAGAACAGTTCTAAATAGAAATTAGACCCATAATGTTGGGCATGAGTTAATTTAATTTTCTATTTGGCACATCTGTCAAGTACCTGGATCTGATGTGCTGATAAAACAAGACAGCTTATGGCAATAAACACGTCAGATCCATCTCTTCTTCAGGACATTGAGAAGAAAAGGAATTGCACCCTTGGTATTCTGTACGCTTGAGGCCACTCTGGGGAGGTTTCTCTCTGCTGCTGACAGCAATTCAGCTCTACTACCCTAAGCCCAGTGGGTTTCCAACCTTGTTCCATGTCTTCCACCTGGGCATGTTGTGTACCCATAGCTTCCCCTCCCTACTCTCCACAGTCTAAGAATTGGTTGATGGGATGGGATGTAACTATATTGGAAAGGCTTTGGCAAAGTCAGGAAACAAAACCCAGAAAAAAAGAGTAGGGCCCATGCTGAGTCTGCCTAACCCAGGGTCCTGGCTCTCAGCAGCTGCAGGCACCTCACTCTGCTTTGCATCTCAGACCTGGTTCACATCATGTCCTCCACTTTCTTAGAGCTACAGCATGCCTTCTCTTAACACATTTCCCTGTTACATCTGGAAACTCCCACTGTGAATATGTCAATCAGGGCAGCCTTTGTATCTCTCAAAACACCAGTCAGTGGTCTCAGCAACTGAAGGCAATCCTGAGCAGACAACAGCTGCTCCGGAATGTGTCGCCTTTTGTCCACCTCCCCAAAGCGCGGCCGTGGCCAATACTGAACTACAGCACTGGCNGCACAAGAGAGGACAAAGCTGGATTAGACTCCTATTGACTCATTCTGCTAAGCAGCAGAGGCAAAGGATTAAGTATATCACACACTGTAGTTCAAGAAAGTCATGCACATTATCAATTACTTAAGAAAGGCTGGCAAAAATTCTGAAGGAAAAAAACAAGCAATCGGAGCTGAGGGTCTGATTACTGAAACCCAGAAATATTCTCTTGGAAAGCTGGCCTCATTTGCTGCAAATCAGTTTCAGCAGCCAATTTGAAGCTATCACACCAGCATGCTGTTATATGTAAGTTAATAAGCATTTACTACTNCCAGCTGGAGTAGAATAAGCACAAAACAGCTGACAGAACTGAGGTGTCATGAGAAAAATCATCAGGCAGGGTTTTAACAAAAACCATGTTTGAGCCACCTGCAGCCACATTCAAGGAGTTTGGCAGCCATTCAGGGGATGTGCTACTTTCTCACAGTAAAGCAAAATTAAAGGGTTTTTTACAGGATATATACAACCCTCTGATAATGGGATGACTACAATTATCTTCAAGTAACACCCATCCATTTCTTGCTTTTTGACTGGCAGAAGAAAAGAGGGAAGGAGATCTCCAGCCTAAATGAAAACAGGAGCCCCAGATAACATGCACAAAGTAGTTCAGCTGCTTTCTGGAAGGAGCAGCCCTCCGTTTGGGCCACATGAAGGTATGAAAAAAATACGCAAAGGCTCCTTTGTAACATATAGTAATCAAATATCCATATTATCCAACCCACCTGGAAAGCAAATAGCCAAGAAGTCAGAGCTCACTAGAAAAGATCCTGCTTTGCTCAGCCCTTCCAGAGTAGTCCTAATTCTGAGAGGTTTTAAAATTATGTTTTGACTTCCCCCTAAATATTTAACGCTAACACTGAGTAACTGGTGTTGAACGCAGGCTGTAACAGTTCTCCTGAGATAGAGCTGAATGGCTCTATCTGGAAACCATCCTGGCTCTCACAAAGCAGGATGCCCAGACTTGTCCTCCAATACATTGGACTCTGTGTGGAGAACACACAAGAGTAGTCATAAATGGTATGAGATGGGATGGAAAGGGCCCATGGAGTTGGGGGGTGGCCTTTCCAGAAACTGTAGCCTCCACCGCTCATTGCCAGNGTTTATTTTTTATGTCCCATAAGAACCTGGAGCTGTTCTGGAGATCACACATGTGTATGTGTGGATGTGGCACTTGGATGGGCAAGTGAATTTGCATAAATCATCTTTGCCCTTCAGCTTATCATGCAGCATATATGTAAAAAGAGCCAGCAAGGTGTGTCACAGAACAGAGAGGGACTCTGGTGAAGCCCTNTGTATGTGCACGTGTGTGCATCTGTGATGGGAAGAATATGGAAACCTGTGTTTATTCAGAAGCACAATGCCTTGCTCTCTAAACAAGGAGATATATGTGTCTTCTCCTTGAATTTTTTTTTCACATGGCCATCTTATTTTTCAGGAGAATGCCATCTCAGGCTGTTGTGTTGTGTTGCACCATTCTGCTATTAGAAATGGGCACCACTGACCTCTCTGTGCAATGCTATCTATACCTGGAGTTTGGAATTGAATGTCATTAAAATAGCGAGTGCTAAGAATTAGACAGTTTTACTGACGCTTTCTTGAACAGAAATCCCAGCATCACTTTTCGTCTGGAGATCAGGCATTTAGCTAACACCCTTGGGTCACCCTTCTCCTCCTCATTCCCATTTCAAATTTTCATTGGATTCCTATAGTCATAAAAACTAGATGCACTGAAAGGATGGAAAATGGACCATTTATTCTTAAGCACTGAAAATTTTTCAAGGCAATCAACAGTAAAGTTCTCAATTACAGAGAGAGAGTAAATAAACCAAAGGATAGAGCTTTGGAGAGAACTGGATGGTAATGGAAGGATAAAGATTAGAATGTCTCAGAACCCAAGGGATGAGCTAATCACAAATAAAATAATATTACATTCCTATTACTACCTGACATGATGTTTGGTGTAATGCCAGTGATTAAAAAAAAAGAATCAAAAAAGAAGAGCCAGAAATGCACTCAGCACAGGCATAATGTGGTTGATATGGATCTGGCAGAGTTCTCGGGAGGTGATCTGACACCCAGCACAACCCCCTGTGACTGTGCCTTTCACATTCAGACTGCCTCTGGTCACAGGCTCAACTGTACAGCAAATTAAGACAGGCAGTAACAAGACTGCATGCTCCTCAGACAGAGACTGCTCTCACTCCCAGCAGGCAGAAGCTGAAGAGAAAAGGCAGAACCCTTTGTTTCCCCCATGCAGCATCTACTCCAAGGAGACATGACGATGGGTACTTGAGGAACTCCACAGCCAAGATTTAAATGGAAGTACTTGACCAGGACTCATAGCTTTCTCCTGCTGTGTTCATGGCTTGACACCTGGATAGTCACATCCCACTGCTGCTGCATTCCTTGCATCCTTGAGAACTATGCTGAAAAACCCAGGCTGCTGTCTACTTTATCTTGTTCTCAGGAAGAAAAAAAAGATGCAATTCTATCCCTTTGCAAACATAATACCTCCAATTTCACTTCTTTTTCTCTACAGCACAAGAAAGGTAAAGACAGGAAATCGATACATTCACAGAAAACATAAACATCTAAAGTTCCCATAAAAGGAAGAAACTATCCGGCTATGTCTATAGATGTCTTAACAGGGACACAACAAATTGGATTAACGTGTTGAGGTAAAAGACTAAAAAATAGAGAAGAATAAACTTTTAGAATAAATGCTACAGATTGCAGCACCCTTTTTCAGAAGCCATTGAACTCTGCAGTCAAAGCATAGGGATGTTTCACATGGCCTTCACATGAACTGTTCCTAAAAACACGCAGCCCCAGGAATGTCTCTGCCGAGTATGTGGAGCCCTGCGCTCCAGGAACTGGATCCCCGTGTTTAAAACAAAAGCTGTCAGCATCAGCCAGGCAGCTCAAAAAGGCAGCTTCAGCTCTTGTTTTCTTCTTTGCCCCCAGGAGCAGGAACTTGCAGCAAGGAAGAAGGAGACTGTGTAACAAAAAGGAGACAGGAAGGTCTTCAGTAGGCTCCAAGTCCTAAAGATAGCAATGAAGGAAAAGAGGAAACCACTCTCCACATAAGAGGAAACCCCAAAATAAAACCTTTTGGCAGATGGTAAAAGGCCTTAGTATTCAATAAAACGAATGAGCTGCATGAGAATGCTAGAGAGCTTTAAGGGAGATGCAGAAGCCCAAACAAAAGACATAAGAAGCTTGTTTTTTATAGTCATTCTTCTGTGTTATTATTTAATTTTTGGGTAGATTTTATCAGCTCTTCTATTTAATTGAAGTTATGCAATTCATTATTTTCAATAGACTTACAACTTAATTACCCATACTAATTAATTATATGAAAAGGAAGAAGTTTTCAGTAAGTTTTCTGAATTACAAGGTAAGAGTTCAACTACAGTGAACATTTCATCTTGGGCTCTCAGCCTAGTCCTGGCTTTCCTGTCTGACTGGGTCCAGCTCCACAGAGGCAAAAAGAAATCCACAGTCATAAAAATAATTCACAAACATGGCTTAATATTTGTATCGGGCTCAACCATGTCCAGATGAAAGAACTCGGAGGACTAAGATCTGTCTAAGTGCAGTTATTAAAGCACTCATGTCCCAGAAAAATTGCTGAAGAGCAGGTAAGTTCTAAACCTATCCCAAGGTAATACACAAAATGCATCCTTGTCTGCTTTAGACTTAAGGATCATTTAAATTAAAAGTAGAAAAAAACCCAAACTTCCTTGACCCAGAACTCCCAACTCCTTAAAGCACCTAAATGTTGCTTTAATTCTACTAACAGTGAGCAGTAGTTAAAAGAATGTTAATAGAAAGTCATAGAACACAAAAGACTATGTTATCAACTGCAGAAAAGAAACTGTAACCTAAAGGCATAGAATAAACAGATTTTGCTAACAGGTAGAGATAAAGACAATAAAATTACTATACTAAGGCAGTGGAATTTTGGTGTCAAATTAACAGTAAGTAATATTACTTGTTATATGCTTCATGTTGAAAAGCAAAAAGTAGGAGAAGCTACTGCCTACTTTTCTTCTATTAAATTTAGCTGTCCCAGATTAGATGATGAGTCCTGCAGCTAACAGAGGCAGGAAGTTCTAGAAGGCAATATATTGCACCTATCATGAACATCTGTTTAGAAGGGCACAGATTGTCTCTGGGGGTGGCTGTTGTCCTTCAATGATTATTTGAGGAATGGAAGCAGTAAGTTCAACCAGACACCAAAGTTTTAGCTGGATAATGTAAGATGCAACAGAGACTCTTCAAACTGCTCAAGCTAAAAGACAGTATAATTGTTTTTATCTTTGATTATGCTATTTCAGTATAGAGGATGACTAAAAAGAGTAAGATAAAAGCAGCTTTTCGGGTTTAATTTCCAGCAGTGATTATGAAGTTAGGATTGCAAATAACACAGGCAGTGCACATCATCAAAAGAGATTTTGAGATCAAGTGAAAAATAGGTTTTATATAGTTAAGAAAAAATTTCTAAATTTTTTCTTAAAAAACGGATTGTATTTTTTACAATCCTTTGGCAAGGATTCTATTTTTCAATTTTAGAAAGACCTATGTTGGGTTAGAGAACAAAACACTTATGTTTCTGTATTTTTGGTTTTAATTAAGTTACTGTCGTGGTTTTACCACAAAATTAGCGATTCTGACAAGAGATGTTCGAGAGAAGCCACAGACACACCCCAAAAGAAAGAAAACACACAAATATCACAGTTTATTTCACACACACAGAAAAAACGACAATAAAGTGCAAAAAACAGACAAATTAAGCTTTCCCAGTGCCCGTGTTGGGGTGAGAACGCTCCGGAGTAGTGCTGGTCTCTTTCTGGGGCTCCCGGAGAGACGCCAGGATAATTAGAGAAGGCCCGCGACCGATCTGAGAACCCACAGCAGCGTGAGCCTCTGCTCGGCTTCACCTCACACGGTAGGAAAAAAGACCGGTTTTACTTTCATTTTCACCCCACGACAGTTACTAAAAAGGTTCACGGATTTAATCCAGAGGTCAGCAAAGTCATTGGTACCCTTCATAGATTCGAATGGGCTTTATAGTCTCATGCTGTATGTGGAAAAATGGGGTTGATCCTGTTCTCATTTTTACTAGTTTCACATTTCACTGCAACCAATGGAGCATTACTCCTTCATACTCCCTCACAGAACCAAGAGCAAAGTTGAGGTCTCTGATTTTCAAAGGGAGATAATTGGGAGAAAACCAATTTGTACCTAGCAGTAGACATAAATTTACATTCTCCTTAGTAGAGTAGCTACTCTTGCTATATATTCACTGTGCCAGAACTCACACAGAATGTGTGCATGAAGAGTAAGGATCAGTTTTAAGTCAGATAAAGACTTTCTCAAATACTCTAGCCAAATTAATTATCAGCAGCAGGAACTTAGGAAAGGCACTAGCTTTACGTGCTCCTAATTTCTATAGACTTACTTTCTTCTGGTCCCAGAACCTGTTTGTATTCCTCATCTAAATAGCATTCTGATCAACTGGATCAAAAGAAAATGCTGAAGAAATCAGTAAACCATATATTCTCATATGAGAATAATCATGCGATCAGGAAAGCCATGTAGAAGTAAAGTAAAATTCCCACAGTGACACTGTCTTTACTAGAGAGAACCAAAAAGATGTCAAGAACAGTAGTAACAGTATAATAAAGGAAAACATGAGTTGCTGACAAAGCAAAGGTCGCACAAAGGTCACATGAAAAGTGCTTATCACAGCAGTTGATATTTAAGAAGGGAGAAGTAAAATTTATCAACAATCTAGCAAGCAAATATCAGTAAAAAATAATAACGCACTGGGAAACACCTTGCTAGGATTAAGAAAAAAATTACACAATATTCATTATGGTATCGCAATAAAACCTCCACATCTAAAGGAAACACTTCTAGAAAAAGACAAAAAAAGCTCATAGATGTCTCAGGGTATGAAGTTATACCCCGGCAAAAAGACGTTCATTATCTTGATGAGCTGTAAGGTCTGGCTGCCTTTCTATGACCTTTAAAAAAACATGTTCCAGGTTTAAGCAGAGATGTACAAAAGTCAACAACATCAGTGGCTAGTGTGCCATAGTCAACAGCTGGAACAGAATGGATGGCAGCTGTGTTGCTGGACAGTAAAGCAACCCTTGAGTCTAGAGAAAGATTTGTTCAGAAACTACCCAGATGACAACTGATTTGTCAGTGGAGCTTCAGAGAAAGAACTATCCTTCCCTTCATCTATCCCTTTGTTCTGAAATACAGTTTGTTTGCTTCAAAGTCTTTCAAGTTTGGACTGAGAATTATAACTGCTGTGACTGAGAATGATCAGTGTGGGGAATTTTCAAAGATTTTTCTTCATCCTTAATTGCCTGACACTTTAAAACGCCAGTCCATTGTCCTAGATGATGCTGATTGCTCCTTCCATTATCCAACATTCTTCAAGTACTCTTGAAATATGGTTGGACCCACTTGGCACCTTATGACAGAAAATCACAAGGAACTGTTGAAAAGTGTTTCACATAGCTACACTCTCTGGAACACAGAAGAGAAGAGAAGAGAAATTCCTCACCAGACAACTGTAGTCTAATCAGCCCTTTAAACATTCAGGCTAAAGGGAAATCAACAAAAGAGAACTAAAGCAGGAGATACTAATCTCTTGTCCCAACTTTAACAACAATCCTCAGTTCCCCAGGAGTTCTTAAAGGAATGAAAGTCAAAAGAAATAAGATTAAGAAAGAAAGCTTTCCACTTTATTCATCAAGAAGAGTGGAATTGCCTAACACTTTAAAAAATTAAGGAAATGTGATTACCATTCCCTCTCCATCTCTACCTCTGACATATGCTGAAGTGCAAAGAAAACAAAACCCATACAGTTTACAGGATTTTGGAGAGTAAATTTTAAGAACAGAAGCTTTACATTACTGAAAAAGGCATAATCAGTCAGTAAAAACCTCCAATTTTTGCTGTGCAAGATCTTTCTCCTTTCATATCTTTCTCTCAAAATCCAGCTCCTGAAAGCCCTGTACAACAACCCTCTTTCAATGCATTAAAATGAGAACTGAACTTCAGGGTCTGCTGGCTAACATTACCAGCAGTAAGCCTCTCAACTGGTCTCACTAAAGAATGAAAGAATATGACAAAATTACTTGTTTCAAGGCCCAGATGCTGGAGTTGGTTCAACTCCATCTCATTTCATCAAATGCCAGCTGATGGCAGCTGGATGTGCCAGATGAACGGACTGGGGAGGCATGAATCCTATTTCTTATGGAGAGGACTCAGAACTATAAGACCATGTCAATGTGTGCGCCTCCAGACTGCACTCGAGCTTGAAGGGGAAACTCGACATGCCTTTTTGTTCACATACAGAAGTCTCTAACTTGGTTTTTCTTCCAGTTCCTGAGGATAATAGCTTCAGCCCTCTTGTGTAGTTGAACATACATGCCAAGTCAAACATATTTTGTATCTATAGCTACATATCTACATATCTATATATATGTATAAATATATACATGTATATATACCCCAATATATTAAAACAGGCTGTGCCATTCCTGAGTCTGGCTATTTTCTAATCAGATTGTCTTCAGGTGGAAGTTATTGTATAACCCAAATGTACATAAACCAAATACTCCAACAATGTGGTTAAGCTTAACTGAGAATAAGCTCTAAGATCTGGATGATAAATTAGTATGGTTGAGAAGCTTCAGAACCGTGGTATTGCCAAGTAGATAATGTCTAAAACTCAACTCATCACTGACACAGAAAAATAGCCATAGACTGACTTAATGCCCTTACAGGTGATACTTTTGGAAAAATACTGAAGTTCTTACAGAGTGACTCACTGAAGATTTTCTCTATGTATCTTTTCTTTGTACAGGTAACTCCTAATAATTCAAGTGATTGGGTGGCATTTTTACTGATGCAAATATTTTTCAATTTGAGAATGATACAACATAGCTGTAGCTGAACTGAAAAAAAATACATTTTTTTAAAAACAATTCCCTGACACATTTCCATTCACATTCATGTTGCAAATTAAGGCAGCTATATTTATGCTGTTATCTGCTGGAATTAATAACTAAAAAAAATACAGGTGCTTCCTGAGTACTTAGAATGTATAGAGGTAAATCACATATTTTTTGAAAACTGTTCAGCATTTTGTTAGAATTCAGAACTTGAATGTCAAGGGCCACAAGATCATTGTTAATACACTTCAATTTATTATTTTATAGGGAATCAATTTCAATTAAAATCCATTGAAATAGTGACTGGAAAAATTCTATAATATCGACCTTATGGGGGAACCAGCACAGTTAAAATTATTAATCATACTTGAGCATGTCATAAAACACTAGACTAGTGCCCATGCTTTATGATCAAGTCAAATAAAGGGTTTAAAATAACCCACCCTTTCTTTTGTGGAAGATGCCAAAGATCTGCATACTGCTTAGTAATAAAGAGGAAGTTCATAACATTCTGATTGCCTATGTATAACTAAGTAAATGAAGGTGCTCTATCATATGAAGTATAAATGCCATTAAGAGTAAACTTTTATTTGAATAGAACCACATTAATTTTTAAAATTACAATACAGAAAGGCTTTTAAAGAATGTGAATGAAAAAAAGAGAAGCTTTTAAATAAAACAGGTTCTTTTTACACAACACAGAAAAGCAACTTTACAAAGGCACAAAAAAAAAGGAGTGTTTTTTTTTTCCTGCCTCCCTTGAATCTTTCCAGTAATTAGAAATTTTTATTGCACTGGCCATAAACACTAGTAACAACAGGAAGAAAAATGCTTTTGAATTCTTTGGCAACATTTACCTTCAGGGATTAAAACCAGAAAAACTTCATTTACTTAGTTATACATAGGCAATCAGAATGNCAAAAAAAAGGAGTGTTTTTTTTTTCCTGCCTCCCTTGAATCTTTCCAGTAATTAGAAATTTTTATTGCACTGGCCATAAACACTAGTAACAACAGGAAGAAAAATGCTTTTGAATTCTTTGGCAACATTTACCTTCAGGGATTAAAACCAGAAAAACTTCATTTTACATTTTCAAAAACTCTTTAAGTGACTTTCATGTTTGTTAAAAGTGCCAATATATGAAATACTTTACAAACAGGACACACTCATGCAGGCGTCAGCAATACCAGTTTCATAAAATCAGAAAGATGATATTACCAAAACTCATCTGAGCGAAGAGAGCAATTCATCCAGCTTTTTTAGTGTAGGAGTTTATGTCTAGGCTTAGCAAGTAGGAATTTATCTCAGCCACATTTAGTCATCTACTGTGTAGACAAATACATCTGCAAACCATCCCAAGCATCTGTAATAATCAATGGAGAACAGGTATCATTCATCTGATGCCTCTGAGGTGTGACTGGTGAATTTGAAAGACAGAGAAATGTGTAGTTGCTACAGTGTGGACATGACAGTAGGATTGCTTAGAGTGTGTGTGGAAGACAGAAGATATCCAGCTGAAGGCATGCCAAGTCAGGGTTTGGCACTTTTGTCACTGCTGAGGCTGCCAGTAGCTATATTTTAGTTTGTAAAAAACTTCTCGTGAATGATTGTGTCTTAAGAGTGTGAGACAGATTTCCAGTGGACACCACAAGAATTAGGCAAGGCAATAGTCTTCCAAGTGCAGCAATTCTGAATGCTGGGTAACCCATGTGAATGGGACCACAGAGAGGGGCCACGGTTCCAAGGCTCTGCCTAAACAGCATCTGCTACTGTCAGAGGCTGAGTACTGGGACAGAAGGATGCTGGATCCAACCAAGAATGGCTTTTCTTATCTCTTCTTATTTCTAATGCTATCCACCTAGTTTGACAATAAAGTTGTTAGTTGATGAAGACAGTCAGGTTTTAAACAGAAGCCCAGTAACAAACATTTTCATGTACTTTTTAAGGGGTCAGAAGTATAGTTAGGGCTCTGATTTCCTCAGTTCTTTTATAAAGCAACTATCAAGGGCATGTAGTAACAGAACAACAAGAAATGGCTTTAGACTCAAAGAGGATCTAAACTCTCTTTAGTTTAGACTAACTAAACTAGTTAGTCTAGCTAGTTAACTAGTTTACATGGAATATAAGGAAGAAATTCTTTACTGTGAGGGTGGTGAAGCACTGGAATAGGTTGCCCAGAGAAGTTGTGGATAGCCTGTCCCTGGGAATGTTCAAGGCCAGATTGGATGGGGCTTTGAGCAACCTGGTGTAGTAGAAGGTGTCCTTCTGTGGTAGAGGGGTTGCAACTTTAAGGGTCTTTAAGGTCCCTTCCAACTCAAACCATTCTATAATCAACCCTAATTTTATTCTATGTCTGATTTCTGGAGAAATCTCATTAGAAATTACAATATGTTACATTGTAAATGGCACCATATTACAATATGTAGACTTGATTTTTTTAAACTCTGTGTGAAAGACTGTACCTATTTCTGGAATTCTTTTTACCAGCCTGTTCTTTTCAGCTGGGTGAAAACAAGTGATTTCCACTGGCACTGATCACAAACAGCTGTTGTTAAATAACAGACTTTGACTGCTAAAAACTTTCCTATTTAGCTAAAAGTCTTTCATGACTGGCTGTAGCATAAACAGCAATATTTTACTTTTTTTCCTTAAACTTTGAGAAAAATTGTTTTTTCTCTTTCCAATTTACACATGAATGAGGAAATACAGATATATATATATGCATGCGTGTTTATATGTATGCAATATATATCAACCAAACATGTAAGACAGCTTTGGCTATGCATTAGCTCAGAAGGTCCAAACTTTCCAGATTGAATTTTCAAAGATTGTCTTCTGAGAAATTTGAAAAGCAGGAATGAAGAAAAATCAACATTAATCAAATAATAAGAAAAACAGACAACAACTGCAATCATGTTCTAGCAATCATACAAAACAGCTAATACCACATTCCCAGTAGACTCAGTTACAATATTATTTATAGAAACACATAAAAATGCAAGCACATCATAATATTATATAGCTAAAATCTTGCCATAGTTTATCAATACAAATTTTGTAGTTGCTACGTTTCCTTACGCATGTTCCAAACTAATATACAACACATACTGAAGGACAATTTTGTGCTAAACCTATCCAGAGTGCCTTACAATGTATTGTCCAGTGTATTGGAACTTATTTTACCTGTCAGCTGAATCACTCAGTTATTCGATATGAATATGTATTAGCACCATAGCAGTAGCTAAAAGGTAACTAACAGTACCATAGTAATTCAATGGTCTGCCAGGGACCATTAATTGCACTGCACAGTATATTCTTCAGGTTAGAAACCAGCACATGAAATTCAAATAACTGATGACACAGATAGACTTTGATATTTATCATCATTGATGCATGTATTTTAGACATTTTATCTGTACTTAAGACACACACTCCACATACAATATTGTGTTTCAGCTAAAACAAATGAAACCCATACAGAGCCCCTCAGTGCATACTTGTAACCTGAAAAAAAAATTATTTTCAGAAGCCTTAACAGTGTCTAAAGTCTGAAGAGTCTCTTAGGAACAACCACAGCTTCCAACTCTAGAGTCTACGCCCTCTGTTAAGTGCTGAAACTGCTCTTGACTGAAAGTTGGAAAAATACAACAAAGACTGCTCTTTCGTAGTCTAATAGATGATAGCAAAGTTGTTTTACAATCTTGGAAAGTGGTGTTAAGTACAAGCGCAATGATTCCTACAGTTGTACTAGAGAAAAGAACATACAATGGAAAGGAGTAAAAGAGATATGGGATTACAGTGAAAATAAACCTGTATTGAGAAGAAGGTTGAGATGTCTTTACCTATATAATCAGACAATTTAGCATGCTGAGTCCTGGAACACAGTTTTCATGTTATGACAAGGGATAAAATACTACTACTGGGTAATTTCTGACAGTGTATCCATGATACACTTTGTGTTCAACTCAAAAGTTCTCTCAGACATTTTGGAGCCTAACAGGAGAACAGAGTAAAGGAAATCAGCTGGGAATTAAACTTGCTAGAGCTTAAAAAAAACCAAGCGTTTTTTCTCTGTGTCTTGGATAGATGCCATACGTACAACATATGCAAGAAACAGCTGCACAGTAATTGGTGGTTTAAGGAGAAAGGTCCTTCCTGACTAGCTGGCAGCTTCAGGGTTAGGGAAAAGAAAATGGTGAGGTCAAGACAACGAAAACAAAAGAATAGGTGTCTGGTAAGAGGACACTCAACATTTCAAATGCTGCAAGCCTTGGAACACCACAAGGACCTGAAACCAAGATTCTTCAAGTGTTACACACTTCCCCCACCAGCTGCCCGGAAAGACAAACAGAGCGCCTACCTGGAGCACTCACAGAGGCAACATATGCTGTTTTTTACAAACAAGAAAGAATATTTTTCATGGAAGGAACTCATGATTCTCCAGGCGCCAAAACCTTGAGTCCAGAATGTACCCAGGGAAGAAAATAGTACATCCTGGAAATGTAACAGGATGACTCTATCACAAACCTCAGTTGTTCTCACTTCTTTAAAGGGATGTCAAAGAAATGGGCTGATCTCAAGCAACATTGGAATGGGCTGTCCAGGGAGGTGGTGGAATCATTGTCCCTGTAAGTGTTTAAAAAAAGACTGAGGTAGTGTTAGGTCATAAGTTGGACTCTCTGATCTCAAAGATCTTCTCCAACCTAGTCAATTATGTGATTCTGTAACATTTCTTTACAGGGCATGAAGTACAGTAGGCAACAACAGTTCAGATACCACAGGATGCATAAAGCCTATACAGCATGGGGACAGCAAGCTGCAATTGCCTTAACTTCATTTGACTTTCCAGTTCTGTGCTTTGCAAGGTCTCATGTTCTCAAAATTTCTGATCACTCAAGTCCCTTTTCAGGCAGGTGTGTGACTCCAAATCATTCATGCTGTGTATGAAGCCACCATATGGAGCCACCATAGCAGGAAAGGTCTTCATATCTGGGAATTCAGACGATGGAAGTGAGTCTACTACTTTAAAGCTTTGATTATGGAAAATGACAATAAATCTCACATGCAGTGATGCAAGATTAAATGACACTGCTCAGGTTACTCCCAATTTGAACATTCAGAAGAAAAAAGTGGATAAAGTGAACAGGAAGTAGCATCACATTTCTGATAGACTGGGAGAATGCAGTGCCAAACAGCTCAAATTTTCATCAAGCCTTTATTATTAACCGTCTGTTAACTTTCAAGCCTGTCCAGGTCCCTCTAGATGGCAGCCATTCCCTCCAGCCTCTCAACTGCATCACACAGCTTGTTGTTGTTGGCAAACTTCTTAAGAGAGCACTGGATCCCACTGTCCCTGTCACTGAAAAAGATGCTAAACACTGCCCATCCCAATACCAACCCTTGAGGAACAAACAACACTCATCACTGGTCTCCACCTGGAACATTGAGCCATTGACTGCATCTCTTTGAGCATGACCATGCAGCCAATTCCTTACCCACCAAGTGATCCATCTGTCAAATCTATGTCTTTCCAATTTAAAGAAAAGGACAGTCTCAAACGTTGTGCACAAGTCCAGGTAGTTGACGTCTGTCCCTCTCCCCTTACCCATCAGCCCTGTAACCCCATCACAGAAGGCAACCACATTTGTCAGGCACAATTTGCCCTTGGTGAAGCCATGTTACAAATCATCTTATTTCCTATGTGCCAGTTTCCAGAAGGATCTGTGCCAAGAAATACATTCAGTGCTAGTAGCTCAGTATGTAGCTGCAGTGAGAGCTGCAGACTGAGTTCTGGGTGAGAACTGGTGCTGACCCTTTGCCCAACAAAGGACACAGGGACGTGTGGCAGCAACAGGTGACTGGACATTTAGAGACACAGCAGGAGCCAAAGACTCCACTGAAACAGCCCAGACTTTCACAAGCTTAGACCAACTTTCTCCATATCCTGGATAATCAGATCTCCTGTTTCCCTCTAGAGAGGGCTCACATTTTCCCTAGTCCTTTTATCACTGATGTACTTGTAGAAGCTTCTCCTGTTGACACTGACATCTCTAGCCAGCTTTAATTTTATAAGAGATTTAGCTTTCCTAACCTGATCCCTGGCTGAAGACAACTGGGACAGCTTCTCTCCGTTCTTCCCAGGCAACCTGTCCTTGCTTCCACCCTATATAAGGCTTCTTTTTTTGTGTTTGAGTTTGTCCAGGAGCTCCTTGTTCATCCACAAAGACCTCATGACATTTTTGCCTGACGTCATTGTTGGGATGCATTGCTCCTGAGCTTGGAAGAAGATGAGATGCAACTCTGATGGTTCTCTAGTTCCCTTCTTGGAAGAATATGGTGTGTGGAGAGCCTTGCTGAG
>VYZS01078649.1:0-10173 GCA_013400695.1 Neodrepanis coruscans | reverse complement strand
CTGATTGAGCACTAAAGGGTTTCGGTTTTCCAGGGCCCTGACAGAAAAAATAAACTACTAAGTGTAGAGAAAATCTGTCCTCTTGAAAGGTTGGGCAAAAATCCTTCTTTCCCCCCTTTTACATGACAGACTTATTTTTCTAGGCTACTAAAATATTATTTTACAAGAAAATAGTTTTGATGCTTAGAGGATTCAATCATGCTAAGACATATGCCAGTGACTTGTGACCCTCTGGCACTGGTCTCAGACAAATGAGGTCATCAGAAAAGCCCACCACAGAAAAAGCCAGTCTGCATCAGGTGCTGACCAACTGGAATATCTCTGTTAAAGGTGTTAGCAGATAAATAACAAACGATCTGGCTGACCTTTTCTGTCGATTAATGTTTTCTAGATAACCTCATGTTTGCTTCCTAATTTTGTAGAGGGTATCATTAAGCACCGTTGTGCAGTGAGGCAGATCCTGAAATAAGTTGGAGCCTGCCCTGCCTGTAAAGGGCTTTTTTATTTTCCACATCAAATTGGAAGCCACAAAGTTGGGGATAATAACTCAGAAAAACCCACTCAGTTTGTTTCAAATGTAAGAGGTTTCCATATGTCAGTCAAGTGCGAATCCTTGAGTAAGAATTTAAAACAAATCCCCTCAAAACAAAATCAACAAACCAAAAAATTTCACTCAAAAAACTGATTTTAAAATGGTCTGAAAACTATATGCAAACTTGAAATTTTTACAGCAAATAATAGTGTTTTTGAAGTATGGCTTACTAGTTCATTAGTTGACTCTTGTAGAAGTTTGACCCTAGCTGGATGCCAGGAATCCATTAAAGCCGTTTTCCTGCTCCCATCTGCAAATGGACAGAAAAGAGGCAAAGGGTTCCTGGTTTGAGATGAGGCCCATGAGAGATCTCTTACTGATCACCATCACAGGCAAAACAGACTCCAAGGGGGGGATATTAATTAATTGTATTGCTAACAGAATCAGAGCAGAAGAATGAGAAATAAAATAAAACTTAAGGACACCTTTCCCCCACCTCCCTCCTTCTAAGTTCTCCTCCTCCCCACCAGCAGTACAGGGAGATAGGGAATTGGGGATTACAGTCAATTGTTGTTTCCGCCACTACTCAGAGAGAGAAGTTTTGCCCCTGCTTTCTGTGTTCTCCCGTGGGAGACGGTCCTTCATGAACTTTTCTAGTGTGAGTCTATCCCATTNTGCAGCCTGGAGCTGGCTGCCATTGGCTCTACTGGACACAGGGAAAGCTTCCAGCAGCTTCTCACTGAAGCCTCCCCAAAATCCTCCTGCTACCAAAACCCGGCCACAGAAAATCCTATACAACTCTAAACTACTTACCATTCACTTTATAGTATATATTTTTCTCAAGTAGGTAGAACAGCCTGTAGTTATCCAGTTTATTCTATAAATATAGCTAAATAGAGGGTTAGGGTTTTTTTTCAAAACAAATGCTCTTTTTTACTTTAACTTGTTCATTTTAACAGCTGAAATGAGATAATTTGGCACTGTGAAAAAATGCTTTTGACTCATGATATAGGACAAGGCATTTCAAAAGTAGAGTATTGTCTCTCTAATACAGTTATAAAAAATAAAACATTGTCTGAACCTCATGTTTAACTGCTAAAACCAGCACTAACATACAGAATTTAGGCACTGTTAAACTGTATTTGTTGGTAACAAACTGCTGAACTTCAAGTAGCATATGAAGAACAAATAGAGTAGATTTGGATGACTTGTTATAACATGGAATCTTGCGATCCACATGAGCCCATGAGCTGCACGTTTCTTTTTGCAGGGTCTACTAAATTCACAATTCCTGATACAGCTGCGCATATGCAAGTGTCAGCACAATAAGGAAGGTAAGAATGAATAGCCCTTTGTGAGACAGAGCATGGGGTCTGCTCTATCATTGGATTCATGTAGAGTGAAGTTTCCCAGCTTTCTCTGTATTCAATGTAAAAAATAATCTACAGGGAAATAAAGCAGCAGTCACTATTGGTTTACCCATCACATCTTTTTTGATTTCCATTTATCTAGGTCTTTCTATAAATCTGCTTTTAATATAAGGAGATCTCTATACCAGGCCCATAGAAGCCATTCAGAGTACTAAAGTTAAGATAAAATCTTTGAAAATATGAAGCCAGGAATAAATCATGAGCAAGTTTAGACACAAAAGGTGAAAATAATGTTAGAGACAGTATATTTTCTTTTGAATTGGAAAACATTTTGCTGGCAATGAACTGACCTTTCTGAATCACTACCTCTGATGGATCATCTGTCTTTAAGAACAGAGTTCCATGCCTTAGGAGAAATAGACACAATACCTCATAGTATAATAAACTCTTATGAATATTATAAGAGAAAATTTTGATGCTTTGTACACTTTAAAATGTTTATTCTCTGAGGACTACAAATTACAAGCTTTGATCATTTCACATAGTTTCTCTTAAAAGATGTTAATATACCTTGGCCACGATGACTTCTGAGCTGGCTCACAGGGAGTGTGAAGAGGGGTTCAGCCTGCTCCTCCACAGAGCTGGACACACATCCCAGCAAAGCAGGTCCCAGTTTAATCTCCTCTTGGATATCAAGCCAAAGGCCCCAAAGAACACCTAAAAATTTCCAACAGACAATCATATGTTTTCATCTAATTTCTTGAAAGTACAAAGCAACATGAAGAGAAATTTGTCCATCTGCATCACATGGTCTTTACTTTCAGTATTGTTTTTCCTAGAACTGAAAGTTGAGTCCAAGTGCTCTATTCTGGTCTGCAAATCTAGTTTATCACTGCTTAACTGCCAGATTTCCAGAGCAACAAAAAGTCTATACAGCAAACACTTCAGCATAACCAACAAAAATAACTCATATATTACTCACATGTAGATATTTGCACAGTATTCAAATACAACATGCATGTGTACAGTTCCAAATATCTGGCCCTGAAACTATCCATATTTCAAGGAAACTTCTCCCAAATGTTCTCATGTAATTTCCAGGCAATATAAATGTTCATTATATTGGGCAGCTTTCCCAGCCATGGAGAAGAAAGAAGTGTTTCTTCAGTGAGCCTTCTTAACTCCTTAATGCTGATTCCTTTTTCTTCTGGAGTCCAAAGTTTCCCTTTCTGTTCATCTCACAACATAATTTTTCTTTTATCCACTTTAGCTCGTGATGGGGAAACAGTTTAAAGAAGTGATAGTATTTGCTTTTACTGTACAGATTGGATTACATATAAATTTGTCTTTCCATAATTTCAGAAGCTCCTGTTTCCTTAAAGATGTAAACCTACTGGTTTCCTTTCTTAGGACACTTGTGTAAAAATACCCGAGAAGGGAAAATGGAAGGGAGAAGGGAAAGATGCATAGTAGGGAAGGATTTGGACCACAAATCCACAGTTGAATTCATATGGTTCAAATGCTGGTTGCAGCTATGCAACTTTTCTGTATCAAAGACTTTCTGGAATAAAAAAGCCTTTTTAGTTTTACCAGAATAGAGCAATTTTATAGAATTAGTGGACATTAATGTGACATAAGAACAATTCTATTCTCTTATTTTTTCTTATGCCTTGTCCGCTGCTGATTTCAACACAGATATGTGGGGTAACACAGTAAAACTTATTTTGCAGTAAAACTTGTAAAGTATCAACAGGCCAATGTAAACATAATTTACTGCTGTTGTTATTGTTTGAACTCAAGTAGTTCCTAACGGCTGTTCCAGTTTTAGTATCCTTGTATTCTTTGCTGCACAAACTTTTTTAATATTCTATATAAGTATCACAGATGGTTATATAGGAATAAAAGATAAAATAAGCACAGGAAGAAAAGCAAATGCAAGGTTGCCAATGTTATCAAATATGCACTCTGACAGTAACATAAGGTTAGGTTGTCCTTTTTGTTTCTTCCATTGTCATACCAGAGCAAGTAAAAAGTTGTTCTGATTTTGTAATTGGACTTTCTTCATTAATGCAGAATTCATGGTACAGTGGTGGGTAGAAGCTGGAGGGAGAAAGAAAATTACAATCCACTGAGGAGTCAAAAGAAATGAGGAAGGAAAGTGAGGTTTAATGAAGAGCCTTGTAAAGGAAGCCAAGTGGTTATATTATCAGTTTAATTAATGTAAGAGTTCGTGTATGCCATATTTCATCAGCAAATAAAAAAATACAGCTTTAAGAGATGAAATTGCTTTTTTTTTTGAATTTGTCTTTAATTAGTCTTGCCAATGATGTTTTCCTTTTTGTCCTAGCTGTATGTGAGTATTAACAACACATGCCAGAAAACTTTAAGCAACCGAGAGTATCAGAAGTGCTGTTTACTGCCCAAAATTCTAGATGTTTGTGCTCCAGAACAGTATAAACAGATTTAGTAGTTACCTAGCAAGATTAATCCAAGCATATTTTTCTAAGATTCATTTTTAGGATCCTCAGTCTTTTAAAAATTTTGTGGGGACTTTGTCACTGTTCTTGTGAAATCACCTCACTTACATTGAAAATAAGAGGTTCTAGAGTTTTTTAAATAGCTTTACATGCCTATTTTTATTTGGGCTTTAGGATGGTTTTTAAGATTACATTATTAATACAGCAGACTGAACTCCCTTTGAGTTGACATTGTGCTTAGTTCTCTAAAGACTTCTCCTAACTTTAAAAAACTTATTCTCCATTTAAGACATTATATTTCCATATCTGTATTTAAAGCATCGTCTTATAACCTGCAGGTAATGTAAACAATTAACTGATAAAAATCTAAAGCAACACAATAGAGATGACAGAATGTTTATGGTTGGCTTTCACTGATCCTCGCTGCAATTCATGTCCAAGTTTGCATTTTCCAAACCAGAGATTATAACTAAAGATAACAGATTGACCTGTAGACTCTACCCTGCGGTGTTTTGGACCAGGTCACTTTTCAAAGTGTGCTCTTTCTGCCCCGTGTACTATCTGAACAGCTGTTCTACCGAAGTTTGAATGATGGCCAGCTCACTCAAAAACAACTAAAGAGCAGGGGTGAAGGGAATCAGGGGACAGAATGCAGAAATATGGATAGAAGGAAATTAAAAACAGAAAGGAAAAGATTACAGTAAAGTAGATATGGATGAATAAGTATAAGCAAGTACAAGCATAAGGTACAAAGTACTGCAAGTAGAAAAGAGACACAAAAAATGAAGAAATCTAGCAATAAATAAATAAACAAATAAAGAAAAAATGGAATTAAAGAATAAAAAAAGCTAGAAAAAGGATTTAAAAAATGTAAAAATGAGAGAAGCCCTTCTAATTTGCATAAAGATAGCAAATGCATAATTTAAATCACCTATTTATTATTGCACTTAATAGAGAGATATTCTTTGAGTCTGAAGTATATCCATTACTTATGTGAATATGCATTATAACTCTGATTTTATTGAATTTAATCCCTATAATCCCAATTTAAACAAATACAAGATTCAGATGTATATTTTACTTTAATAACTGATGATAAAATCACAATTTCTATGTAAAAAAATTACTTCTGTCTTTATACAGAGGAGAAAGACTGTATGTTGAAATAACTGAAAAGACAGATGAAGATATTGAGGTAACTGGAGCAAAAGATTGAACATGGTTAAAATAATAACAAATGTGAACAAGCAACTAAGAACTATTTTAAGTAAAACATATTGAAGTCGTATTTATCCAAGTGAGTCGACATACTTAGATCTAAATTGGCAGAATTGTTTTGGCATAAATGAATACTCTTTACATGAAAACTCAATAAACAGAAAGTAAGTGAATATAGTGACTTTAAATAATTTACAGGAAAATGTACAGACTGAAGATGTTAATTAACATTTAAGTCTAGAGAAAAGTGAAATTAAACTAACTTTACTCATTTTAAAACACAAGGCCTTGTCTAAATTATAGTTAGTTTCGAATTACTCTTGAAACTTATGAATTGGATCATAAAACTCAAGGTCATATAACTATGTGGCTGAATCTTAGATTCAGTGGAACAATACTGTTCTAATTGAAAGGAAATACGTTTCCTCTTCTAAAACTTGTTTATATCTTTTCTGGCCCAAAATATAAAATAGTACGGAACTAGCTTTCACCAGATGAAGAAAACGCAGGAAAGTATAGGACTCTGCCAGGAATCCACAGTATCTGGATCTCACCTCTGGTGTAACAAGAGAATACTTACCTTAGGGAAGCTAATTTTCCCTTGTAAAATTGGCCTATAATTGTGAAAGCCAAAAATGTAAAAGAAGTGAGACAGTTCCCACTAACAGAGTGAATTATAGGAAATCACATTGCCAGGAACAGTCAGACATAGAAGCAAAAAGATTTTCCCCCTGCTTCATTTTCATAGCTAGTAACATAACCGAGATAGTAATGGATTTTTAAAATGGATTCTGCTAATAATCTAGGATGACCATCTTGATAATGTGTGTCAAACTCTGTAATAGAGATGCACAAGAGGGAGACCAGCTGACTCGCCTTAAATACACTACCAGTAGAAAATTAGATTTCCTGCATTCTCTTTGAGCAGAAGACTCATTCTCTTACTGTACAGAATACAGAAATAGTCTTCCATAGGTTTTCCAGTTCAAAATATATTTTGTACAGTTTGTTAGGCTCATTATTATAAGGCTATTAGACAAAGAAATTCAATAGATAGGATGGTGATTTAGGATATCCTACATATAAAGAAAGCCCTTAGAGTGAATGGATTTGTTTTATTGAAAGACTTTTTAGAATGATATTGGATATTGTGTTATCATTATATATTGGGATACCTAAATATTATTAAAAACCATATTTGCATGCTTTGTAATTAGGTTCACCATAAAAATAAAGCCTGCTTGATTTTTTTTTTAATGTAACTTGTTCCTTTGCTCCAGGATATTTTCACCCTTTACCAAGTATCTTATGAAAGGCATTGGTGTATAGAAAAATTAAAATAAGATGCTAAAAGATCCTACAAAATTGAACCTGGACAGAACATTAATGCATATATATGAACACCTAGTTCAAGGAGATATTTGTAAAGCATCTTTTCTTTCAAACAGCAGCAAGACTGTATGATCCCAGTGATTTTACAATCTTGCTATTTGAGAACTTTCAGCTCTCTAAATGCTAATTCTTTGAGTAAGACAGAATCCTTAAGAGGACTTGAGTTTGAGGAAGGCAAGGATCCAGCAATAAATTCAAGTTCCTCTCTAAAAAGATGATGTTACTAATAAATAAAGATTCTGTCTATTTTTCAAAAGATGACTAGCAATCCCACTACAGTTCCAGGCAAGTATTTAAATACACATCACATATCCTCCTTCTGTGACAGGCATAATTTAAAATAAATTCCAAAAATTTTCTTGTAAAATGTTACTTTATGCTAGTAAAGCAGAAATCTGATTAATTAACTTCTCAATTTAGGAGCAAATTGCTAAAATCTGTAAAAATATAAACCCCGTGACTGGTATTTACACAGGTTCCAGAATTAAAAATAATTACTTTCCCCTTTCTGGTATCCACTTTTTCTTTCCTTTTTTTTTGCCTTTGTGGTGGTTTGCCTTCTTTGAAGAGACCAAACTACTAATGATTAATGGCTCAAACATTTGACCACCTGCACTGACCGCCCAGGTGCTGTAAGAGACTGGACTACTGCTGCTAATGGCTCAGCAGTGTGCTCTGCTAATGATGTGCAACATGGCCACCTAGGCCAGATGTTGAAGGCCTGTACATCTGACACTTCAGGGTATAAACTGTGTGTTAAACAAGATAAGGAAATAGGCAAATCCTGTGAGGTGGGTAGTGGGGCTGTGACAACTCCCCAGAGCATTCACACCTAGGCTGAAGGTTTTCATCTCTTGTTGATGAGCAGTAATGGATTCAGCTGTACTGATGTAAGAGACAGCTGCAACATCTTAGAAGGTATCAAATACTCCCTAAGTATTCAGTGGTTCACTGTATTACATCATCCAGTATAAGATACCCTGATTCAGGGGAGGTATATGAGGTGTTATAATCTGAACATTTGTGTATGTAACTCTGGGTTTTGAAGCTTTCCTTCTCACTTAGGGCTTCCATCACCACCTTGATGGATCCTGATTGTGACCATCACTTTGACCAACAAACATTGAAATTGTAACAACAAGATCTCATTTCTGAAACCAGTGGGTGTCTTGTGGGTCCTTACAGTCACCTGGGGGACTATGGCCCTGCTCCGACTGGCTGGACTAGCACTGCAGCCTCACTCCAGTGCCATTCAACTGTTGCTGCTATCGAATCCCAGCTGTTTGCCATTTTGTGCCAGTGCTGCCTCTCCAACCATTCCCGTCAGGTTTTCTGGGCATGGGAGAGGTGAACCATACAGAAGGGCAGCCATCTTGTCTCTGCCCTGTGACCATGTGTGTTTTTGTTCTAGGCCAGGCAGGCTGACTGCCATCTTGATCTGGTCTGGTGGGCAGGACTTGGGAAGTTTTCCCTCATCATTTGGTTTAACCCAGTTTTTCAGTATTGTTCTTAGTATTCTTCTTGGTAAAGAGGCATTTTTTCCCTTGCATCGGGTGTGTTTGGTCTCTCTGTCTGTTTTAGAGAAATCAGGGGTATTGAATTTGATGGAGGAGACTTCTGTCTGAGGTTTCTGACCCTCCAAAATGTTTCAAATGAAGACATCATTTAATTACTTTGACTATTACTTTGGTAGACTTTCTACACATTTCTGAAATATCAATATATCACAGCTAGACAATGTAGCTTGAAAGCGATGATTGTAAGATTTTTCAGTCCATTCTGCCTTCCTTGTCATTAACCTAATTTTGAGACTATCTTGGAAATACAGACCAGTATTTCTAGTGACTTTGTTACTGAATCAGGTGTATGGGTGCTTTGGTTTGGACACTAGGGGGCGTTACTAAAAGACGAGAGACAGAATAGAGAAGACAAGAACACAGTAATTTATTGAATATATGGAATAAAGGTGTGTAACTCACTAATAAAACAGTAACCCGACAATGATAATCACAAAAAGAATAACATCTTTGCTGCTCTGGGCTGGCTGCTGGGCTGTGGAGGGAGAGGAAGGAGTGATGCCATGTGGGCAGATCTGGGAAGGTGATGCAGCAGAGTCCCACTCTGGAGCTGCTGGGAAAGTTGAAAGACAGTGAAAGGAAACCCCGTACAACCCAAGGGAAAGAGATACAACATTATTCTTGTTGCCACGTGAAGACGCATGGTCCTCTGCCAAGGACTGTGGTGATGCCGCACTGCTGCCTGCACTGAGGGAGCTGAGAGAGAGAGAGAGGATTTCCGTTTCTTCTCCTTTTATAGTGTGTCTGTTCTCGTTTTTTCTTATACTCCCTTTCCGGAGTGGGCCGCTTCTCCATTGGTCACAAACTTGGTTTGGTGTCGTATGGCACTGGGCGCAGTCCCCTCTCTGGACCTCACCATAAGGTAAACATGGCAGCATTTGCCACCAAAAACGCTCAGGGCAGAGCCTGCCACAGGAAGGGGCTGCTGCCACCGCTGCCTCTCTGCTGGCGCTGTGGGGACCTGGGGACCTGGAGGCGCTGACAGCATTGCCTGTGGGGGCGCTCGCTGCCCACCATTGGAGGGGCTGCCGCTGCATCAGTGTTGCAGGGATATGGGTGAGGGGCAGCCAGAGCAGCCGCTGCACCCACCCACACCATGTCACTGCCCCCACTCCATACATCGCCAAGGCGATGCCCGCTCCAACCGTAGGGCACTTGCCACCTGCCATGGGAGGACCCGCCGCCACCACGAAGCACTGGCGAGCTGAGTCATACTGAGCACTGCAGCTCCCAGCCTCAGCCCAGCTCCATCATAGCAGTGAGCGCTGAGCTGGGCCAGGCCAGGCTGGGCCAGGCCAGGTTGGCTCCGCATCAGCCCTGCTCCTCTCCATGCACTGTAGGGCTGTGGGGGGAGCAGACGGGGAGTGGCGCCATCTCAGCCCACCATGTTCCTTGCGGCTGTGGGGAGCACACAGGAGTGGCACCATCCCCGCCTGCTATGCTCTGCACTTACAGCACCTCTCTTCTGCCACGCCCCATTGGGTACTGGCCCCGGCCCAAGCCATGGGCCAGTACAGTGGCACTGCTGCTCCAGGACCAGCTTGGGCTCCTGTCTGTGCTCTGCTGCTGCCCTTGCCCTGCCGTAAGGTGCCAGGACCCAGCCATTT
>VYZS01078648.1:77778-94859 GCA_013400695.1 Neodrepanis coruscans | reverse complement strand
GACAACATGAGAAAAGAGTTTCTTCTGAAAAGGTATGAGAAGTTACATCCATCTCTAGTGAATGTTCATGATCCTTTTCAGGAGGAGCATGTCCACCTAATGGATCCACATGCACACCTTTTCTCCCAGATGTTTCCTGTTGTGGTTTGTGCTAACCCATTTTGCTTTCTATTGCAGGAGAGCAGGAAAGCATTGGCAGGATTGCGTACATATGTTCAAAGTTCCTTAAACATATGGAAGGATTTAAATGTGCATTTCTGACCCAAGAACCAAACTGATCCTCAGAAACCTGCAGCTTAAGTTTTGCATCTTCCTCTTTGAAGCATATGCCTGTCCACAGAGGGTAACTGTGAAAGGCTGTGGCGAAAAGATAGTGGCACTCCTTATATCCTTATGTTGCCCAGGAAGGTGGTGGAGTCACCATCCTTGGGACTGTCCAAGAAACAATTGGACATGGCACCTAGTGCTGTGATTTAGTTCACAGGTTGGTGTTTGGTGAAACTTTAATGATTCTATGATTTAACAGTGTGAGAAGAAAGCCTTTAGAACCAATTGATTTACCTATGAAGCACTCTAGGTCAGTCCAGTTCAGGAACACATAAGAAGAAAATGCTAATGTTTTATTTTGGGCTTGTTTAACCTAAGACAGGTTTATTATAATTCTTATAATAAAATCAAAATGAAAGAGACCTAAAAAAATTGCCCATTTCAAGATATTTCACCTACAATTTCTAATTATGCATATGCTAGTTTGTATTCATATCTTTTATTGATCTCAATACAAGTAAAAAAAGTATTGCAAATTTACTTGGCTGAATGAGGGAAGGTTACTTTTTAGGTATATTAGGTAGAAATATGTGTGTATAGTGGTAGACTATCTGGTTATATGTTTATGGATCTTTATATCACTTAAGTACTTTCCTGTCCTTGAAAATACGGGTGCTCAAAAGTTCTTAGTTTGAAAGTATCGGGATAAAATATATCTTTTTTCTTTACTGTCTAAGGCTACTTCTAAGAAATCTGTGCTGATGTCCCTCCAATAAGGACTGTTTCATAAAAAGCTTATAGTTAGTAAGTCAACGAATTTCTGATGCACAATACAACAGAAAGTATTTTTGTTGTTTATTTGTTAAAGAAACTAGCTTTGAATGAGGTAAAGACTGACAATAAGCATACACAAAAATATGCCATATTCCAATGAAATATTGAGATTGAATTGTGAGCTTTATTTTATCTTTTTCTTCCCTCAACTTAATAGGTATAGTAAGTACTGAAGGGATCCATCACAGAGCATAGCACTTCAATTTAATAGGTATGCAGGATAAGATCAGCCTCAGAAAACTGTCATTCTTACATTGCATCTTTGCCAAAACATTGCTATCGAATTTTAGAAAAACTAGTTTAGAATTTTTAATAGAGAATGTCAGAAATAGATCAAAGAAATGCTCATTGATGAAGTTTTTATATGAAATCTACTATAGTTGAGAAGCCTAGATTCTCAAACATCACTTCTTTGATGAGCCAGCGTTTAAACTAAAACCCATAGTGTTGGCTAGACTACGCAATTCCCAGTGGAGCTATAATGAGACACAGGAAAAAAAGTGCCTTCTCCGCTCTGTGTCTAGCTTCCCCCTCTGACCTCTCATTTCATGCCTCACATGAGATGCACCTGGTTTATTTCCACAGATATGTCATTTTCTGCAAAGGGCTTCAGGACTCTACTGTAGATTCCTAACACCAAGTCACACCTTTACCACCCAACCAGCTGGAGATGATGTTTACTGGTGGCTTCAGTTGTTCCTTCTTTCCAGGAGGAAACCATCAGTGTGGCCAGTACATCCCCTCATGAAGTGCACTCAATGTCTGCACAAAGCTTTGCTTCCAGTCTGGCACCATGAATGGTGATAAAGCCAGACATGGTACAAGGATATCTACTACTCTCAGGGAATTTATTATTTCTAACAGAAACTGTTGCAACTTCAGAAGTCTCTTCTGGAGCTTTTCCCACATCCAAGGGAAGGTGGAACTGCTAAACTGAGCTGCTCAGGGGGGACCTGATCCACAGCTGAGGCCACTTCAGCAGTCACAACTGGCAACTTCTGCAGATCCTTCTATTATGGGTTGAAGCTAAAACCGTTTTTTTTCTTCCCCCCCCGCCGGCGCTGGTCGGCCTGGCCCGGCAGTCGCCACCTGTCGGGTCCTGCAGGCAGCTGAGCTTACGCCTCGCCCGCCGCCGCGCCCCACCGGCCGCCCCCCGCCATGTTCCCACCAGGCAGCGCGGCCATCTTTAGTCAGGGCTCGGTGCCGCCGCGGCCCCGCATCACCGTGTGGTGCCTGCGGCGTGCCCGGCACAGCCGACGGCACGGGCCAGGGTGGTCGGCAGCGCAGGCAGCGCAGCCGGCGGCGCGAGCGGCACCGGGGCCTGAGCTGCTGGCACGCGGGCAGTCCCTAGAGTTCTCCTGGTTGGCCGCAGGACCCAGAAGAGTTGAGGTTGCGGTCCTTCTCTAATTATCCCGGTGCCTCTTCAGGAGCCCTGACAGAAAACCCAGCGCTATCCTAGAGCTTTTCCCATCCAGACGCGGGGTCTGGAAGAGCTTAATTTCTCTGTTTTTGCGCTTTATTGTCGATTTTCTGTGTGTGTGAAATAAACCTTGTTACTTGTGTATTTTCTTTTTTGGGTGTGTGTGGCTTCTCTCGGACCTCTCTTGTCAGTACCACGCTTCCTAGTGGTAAAACCACGACACCTTCTTTTGGACAAGGTGTGACACCAGCCTGTGTGTTCCAGGCCAGAGAGCTTCAGCACAGTGGTTTTAGACCCCATGACACTGTCTGGCCTCTGGCCTGGTGCTGCTTATTGCATCTCTCTCTGTCTCCTCATCCTTTTACCACTCTGCTGCCTGCAAAGGACCCTGCACAAATGTTATGTCTCTTTTCCTTGAGGCCTGTGTAAATATAGTTCTAGGAATCTTTCTTCTTCCATTTTTGAGTCCTGAGACCCTAATCTGTGACCATGTAATTTAATTCCTGACTTATTTAAAGATATGATCTGTACTTGGCAGAAATTCAAGTTTCGATCTGAGGCAAGGGGTTAACATGTTTTATGTGTTGTGTACTACAAGCAGAGATTACAATATATGAAGAGCAGTGCTTCACAATTAAAGATGTTGCAGCAGTGCAGCCGCCCATGACATTACCTGCTCTAAAAGAGGAAAGCTACAAATGAAAAAAATTACCAAGAAACTGAAAAATCCTATTCACTAAGCACAAAGTTAGCATTCAATATTTGCTCAAATGTCTATGAAAATTAATGAAGTATTAGTTTGAGAGCTGGAAATATATTGTTAGATTATATTTTAATATGAGCAGGTGAAGATGAAATCCATTCCATGCAGTGAAATAAATAGAAAAGTCTGCAGCACTTACTTGCCAAGCATACTTGCAAATAATTGCATTTAATTTGAAGGGGTTGAGTATTTAGGCCATCTGAAAATTAATACCATGTTTAGCAGGACACATGGGAAAGTGGATATACTGCTTCACCTGGGAGATGAATACTTACTTCCATAAAAGCCAAAATTATGAGGAATTCCTGACAGATATTTCAGCACCTTCTGTTGGTACAGTCTGATGATAAAGTGTGCTAATGGAAATCAAACATTTTGAGTTGAAAGTAGCTGTAATTTCCATGCCTTTAAACAGCTCTACAATCACTGACATTAACTGTAATATCATGAAGACAGGACAGGGTTTAAGCCATTGGTGGGCAGACAGGAAAAGGGGAATAATATTACCTTTTCTCTGGAAACCTGTAGGTGATCCAGTGCTTTGTGTTTCATTCCCACTAAAAATAAATCTCAACATCATCATTATTATTATTCTTATTATAAACGAGTTTCAACCACATTTGGCAGAAAACTAAAGTTCTTGGGGTTAATTAACTTTGTCAAGTCTTACTCAACCATGACACCTTTTTAGTAGCCCCAGTAAAGAAAAGGGTGATGTTAGCTCACCAAGCAATGTTTGGTCTTATAAACTACCTCCATGTGCTTTGGTATTTCTTGTCCCTTCTAACACAACAAAGACAATCAGCCACAGGGCATTGACATGTAGGAAGACAGACCATTGGGTTTGGTGGCTGCTGAAATTGTGTTTTAGTTCACGAGGGATGCTGTTCAACTATTTAATCCTAAATTATCAGTAGAAATGTGGCATTTTCAGTATATTTTGTGAAATGACTGAGTGTTGATTTGATTTGATATCAGTGTTGTATTCATAAGTGACTGGTTGAAAAACATGCACAACAATTTCATGCTTTCCTAACACAAAAAAGCAAGTTGCCACCTACATCTTTTCTGTCTGAAGATGTAACGCTGGTTCTGTGGTTATAATTCAATCTCAAAAACTGATATACAGAGCTAATTTAATGAAATTCAACACCAGGAGTGTAGGGAAAGAACTGAGGAGGAATGCAAGATGTTAAGCAAAACTGTCGCTAAGTAGTGTGTCTCTTTAACAGCCTCCAAAAGCTAGTAGTTGAATTTTAAAGGTTGTATATGTTTCAGCAGGCAAAAGCTGTGCTTCAGCAAACCTTAGACTAAGTGACAATAATGTTAAATGCATATTGCCCACTTCCGTAAAAAGAGCAGTGGAGGGGGAAAAAAACCAACATTAAAATCACACTTGCCTAAGGATTTGGGGAAAAAGGTTACTTGTGGGTGGATGAGATTTAAGCATCATATAAATAAGCTAAGTGTTCTGAGGCAACTTGAATCTCTTTAAGAAACGAAATTGACACAGGGGAATCAACGGTTATAGCAAAGCTTACTGACACTCTTCTGGAATAAGTAATGAAAAAAGATCATTTCCAACTTGGCAACTGAATGTTATATGCAGTCCTAAAGACAAAAAAAAAAAAAAAAGGACAGCATTGCTATATCTCATTGATAAGGTATTGTGGTCTTGTGATATCTTTGCTTTTATGGAATTTCTGCTTGAGGGCTCAGGTACGTTAAGGTCAATTACTTCAGTATAATTTTCTCTTTTATGTCTCAGAAATTTCTTCACAATGATAATTAAATATATTCATATTCACTCAAGGAAGAAATCTAGGTAAACACTGGATGATGTTCAAGATATATTAAGTATCACACAGTTTCAACAAGAATGCATTTAGCAGCATATGAACTTCATTTACTATAAAGTATAAGAAAATCTGTAGATACAGCATTCAGGATTCTTGACAATATCAAACAATCGTACTTGTAAATGAAGTTACTTCTCTTCTCAGCATTCTTTTCAAGAAGCACTTTTCAAGGGCTGCTGTTTTGATTTTTTTTAAGCAGTTAGCAGACAAAGCCTCAGGTTGCGCAAATTTATGTATGCCCATAGCTTTTTCTTCAAACAGACAAGTGGTGCATATTTTCAACAAGTCTCAGATAATTTGTAGTTATCTGGCTACATCAAGTATTTAAACTCTCAGAGTCAGTGTTTGCCTTTTTCAAGGGAAGATAGTTTGCTACATCTTGCTCTCCTGCAAAATCTGAGTGCATCCTTCCTCTTGACCAAAGGACATTAACAATTTACTAAGGTTTCAGCCCTGCTGTCCATCACTTTACTTTGGGATAAACAGGTGCAATTTACCTAGTGGTCAGAAAATATATACTGTTCAGTTTTGTCAGAAGGAAGATATGACTGTCAAAAGAATTGCAGAGGCTACAGAAGTATATACTCTTCTTGGCCAGATAAATTTGCAGATTTTTTTCCTTGCCTGTTTTTGTTGTGGGGCCATGAGACTATTCCTATAGTGTTTAGCTGCTAGTGCTTTGTTAGAAAATCACCTACAGTTTCTATTTTGTGTCATCTTTCTTTCATGTTTATATTGCTGGAAACCCTGAAGCATAGACCCAAGAAAAAATAGTCATGCTATCCTTGTTGGAATCAGGAAAGTGAATATCTCCCAAGCGAAGATAGTTTCCCCTTCCTTCGTTTGAATTGTCTTTAAATTTTGTTCTTTTGTCCAATGTAATACCAAATACAAAAACCACGGCACAAGAAAACCCCTTATTTTTGCATTGTTTATTCTATTCTTGCATTCTGTTTCTTCCTTTAAATCTTCCTTAAGAGGCTTTCAGAAATCCATTTAGTTTGACTCAATTTGAAATATAAATAGCAAGCAGATCACTGTCCCAAATATCATGCGTGTGACTCTCTTTAGCACTTAGACAGCAGCCAGTGTGTGCCTGGCACAGACAGAGACAGGAGTCTCTGCAGACTAAGCTGATTTAGACACACGTCATGAGACCAACAAGTCAGTAATTGCCAGTTTACACACTGGTAGTAAAGGAGAAAAGTGAATTATAAATTACCATAGAGTAAGTTTTACTGTAGGTCATGTATATTTTTAGCATGTTACATGTTAACTCTTTAATGGCTCCTGCAGTAACCCATTCATCTGGCTGTAGCCTAAGATCAGCATCTCCCTAGAGGGAGAAGTCTGTATCACTGTAAAAGTACCCATGCGTTCTACTAGACATTTAATATAAAGATTTCTAAGGAAAAAATGGACCAATTTATTTACTGTATTTTCAACACACTTCACCCTTGTTTCTGTGCTCTGATATGTCTTAACTTACCAAAAGTACTACCTGGAGGATAACCTGTGGGCTCTTATCTCATTTATGCTTCTTCATAGCTCAAGATGAGGTCACAACCTTTCTTGGAGTTGTAAATCCTGGCCTAAAAACATGCAGGCTCAACCTGTTTGTGTCACTATCTAGTTTATCTATGCAGAGATATGGAAAGGTTGTATGTAGGTCTGATAGAATTCAGGAGGTACTTTTATTTAAAAAAATGGCTGAAAATTTTAATGGCTGACTAATTTTACAGTCAGGTACACTTTTCACCAAATCTATGCTTTAGCAAGAGATATAAACTAAAAAAATTCTATAACAATGTAACAATGACTTAGACTTCTTTAATGATTAAATTACAGTGCATGATCTACACAACAAAATTATATCCAGAAAAAGTTTTCCTTTTTATATTTTTGCATAGAAGCATCTATTTTGGTATTATATTTCTAAGGAAAATCACCTCTCTTTAATTCCAATTTTTGACTGCTAAAGATATCCCCATTAATATTGTTTGACTTGATGATTAAAATTCAGAATAAAGAGGGGAAATAAATGACTTGTCTCAAAAGAGGTATGAAAAGCATCATTTTTCTAATCCCTTGGGATATCAGCAAGCCATGTGAAGCTGCCTGAAACATTTTTTAGGAGTTAAGTTTGAGTTTTGTCCTCAGTTGTCTGGAGTAAAGAGACTAAAGATCCATGAGTGCAGGTAGGGTGAGAAGGGGCATGCAGTCATGATGGTCAGAAACTGGCAGTTGTTCATTTTTCCAGTAGCTTAGTCCAGGTAGCTCTCCATTTTCTGCTGTAGCAGATACATTTACTCTTGATTTTCTGATGGTGACACTAAAGTACTTGCATGAAGATTTATTATGTTGGTGAAAGGAATGTGACTTCTTTTCAAATAGATCTATAGGTAAAATGAAAGTTAATTTGCTAATTTTCTTTCTTTGTGTCAAATTTTGTCCTCAGAATTCTGAAGCTGATTTCATGTAGCATTTTTACCTCTCTTGGAAGATGCTATCTGTAAGTGAGCCTTATAATTCCAGTGACTATATTTTTAAAAAGAGCTGTAAAGAAGACATATTTCAAAACTTTTGAATTTTAGAAGTGTAGTCTATGCTACAGATCATGTTGGAAAGAAATGTACTATCTACTAGAAGCCATTTCCATCGTGAAACTTTATATATGTTCTTTTTTTCTGATCATGATTCATCTCATCACAAAAATATATTTTAATCAGTATTAATGTTTGTTCTAAGAAGGTGAAGCAAGAAAATATATAAATGAAGTGGCATAAAGGTGGAAGGATTAAAGCTCTTTTAAGATGACATAGTGATTTTTTTTTTCTCCTTGCACTGATGTATGTTAAATGTTTTTTAACAGCAAGATGTTGCAGTATTCAAGACCATAAATGCAAGAAGATACTCAGAAGATCATCAGAAAGAAGTATCAAATATCTGTCAATGTATATATTATTTTTGATTACATAATTCTTGGCCAAGATGAACAGTTTTTTGTTGTCTTGGTCTCAAAGTAGAATACCAAACCCATTTATACAACTGTGCCTGTGACATCAAAAACCAGTTATGAGTCTTAAGGAAGTGTTGAGATATAGTTGAGAACCTGAGCTGATTGAGCAGAAGCTAGCAAGGTAACCCTTTGCTCAGCATACAAGAGAACTCTCGAACTGCATAGTCAAGATAGGTCTTAGTTTATCCAAGACCTACCACATCTTAATTCTAGATATAACACAATTGCTGTGTGTAATGCATCAGAATGGTTTATCTGTATACTCAATTGTCTAACATGCATTTGGCTCACAGTTGGAAAATTAATCAAGGCTGTACCTCTCTAAGCCATGTCATTGCTCTGAGTTCAAAGTGCTCCTTTCTGATGGAAGATTCATCATCCTTAAAGATCCATCCATCTGTCCAAAGTTAGGATCATTTGCAAATAATGTATAATTTCCAAAATCTTCAATGCTGACAGCTCAATAACCCTCCTAAGAAATCTCTTTCATTGCTTCCCTCTTCTAACAGTAACTTCCACCACCCCCACCCCAAATACCCAGCCTAAGCCCTTGCTTTATATTTATGAGATTTTCTTTCTACTATGACTTCTCAGAGCAGTAGGGACAAGGTACTAGGACCTCCTAGATTGAAGTGTTTAACAATTCTCATCACCTATTAGCATTAGGAAGCCTCCACCCAGCCAAGCTCTGCACAGCCAAGACAAACAAAGATGATTATAGTTTCAGTGTTTTCTACATAGGCATGTTTGCAGAAAATGGCTTTTCTTTTATCTAATAAAAGTGCAGTTGAATGTAATTTTGTTCTTTTAAGTAAACTGTTCTATAAAAGAGATACAATTACAAAATCACAACTCAATCTGTAAAGAGACCACGTTCAACAGGCTCCAAGTACATGACTCTGGATTATCTTTGGTGTTCTTCAAAGCAGTATTTCAAGTGACACTGCTCAATAGCAACTGAAAGTTGCATTCTTTGTACATAAACTTAGTCCTTTGGGACTTGCCACATAAGATAGCCATCTTGTCTCCTTTTGTTGTTAGTAGAAAGTAGAGGGACTAAATTGCTTTGTGGCTGCTCATGTCTCTCCACTGACTATAAATAAAACCTAGACAACAATCTATGACTGGACAGTATATTTTTTATCTTTCACTGTTTGTAAAGTTTTCATCCCCTGGTGAATCTTGAGAGGATTCCATCTGTTTTTCCAATCTCTACAAAACACCTCTCCAACTGATTTCTTTCAGTCTCTCCAACTGATTTCTTTCTTTATTGAAAGGACCTTTGTCCGATCCTCTAGAGTCCATACCCACTTCTCTCTCCTTGTCAGTTCCTAATCAGATCATATGCTACTTTACTAAAGGTCTACTCAACTCACTGTAAAATTAATTGAACCTTTTTCTCTGATTTTACAAGGCTCTGAACTAAGACTTCTGCTTGTACTGTGGCCCTATAGGATTTTCCTAGTCTTCCTTCTTTTCTAGTCAATACTCTAAACTTGAGCTTCTAGTTCAAACAGCTGCCGAATTTCCTTCTGGGCATTAAGTAACCGCTGCTAATTTTGCATTGCATAGATAATGAACCCTGGTGCACATCCAACACAGCACATGAGATTCAAACTCATCTTTCTGAAGTACCCTAAATGAAAGAAGACATTAGCTGTAAACTCACAGTTTATTTTCTTTGATTTCAGAGTAGATAGAGCCTAATGCTACCACAAATCCTTTGCGTTTATCTTTTTGATGCATGCTTGGTTTTTGCCATATTCCATTAAAAATAAGAGCAGTTTTGAGTGCTACTATAGCTCACAAACACATGCAAAAATACTTCTTTACCCACCCTACTGGCATCTTTTTTAATGGCAAGGTATGCGAGTGTGGGGAGAAAAAGCACTGCAAGACATAGGCTCTGCCGTCTGTGGGGAGAAAAAGCACTGCAAGACATAGGCTCTGCCGTCTCTGGCTAGAACAGATGAGGGGTCTCATACAAGAAGTATGGAAAATTGCCTGCCACAATTTGTTGCTACCTGTGCTGTCTGCTGATTGAGCTTCTTGAGCAGATGTTTTATGCAATGGCTCTGCCTTTCATTTCTCAGGAGATTACAATAGGAAGTTGTCACCTGCCTTGTGGAGCTTCCAGTTGCTCTGCCACACAGACAATTCAGTGTTTCCCAAATGAGTCTGGCCTGCTATTCCAATGTTCCTCTCTGCTGCCTTCAAGAGAGATGGTGCATAGCTATGCAGCGGCCACAGCTGAAAGTAACTTGTGAAGGTGCGATTCCACTGTAAAGATTTTCCAGTATTGCTCCTCAGAAAAACTCTGGTGATGGGGAGTAACAGTTAAAAATTCTATTATGTACATAAAAGCCTTTATTCACCCCTCATTGCGCACAGGGCTAGAGGATACTACTCTGCCTAACAGTGACAATTTGCGTTACCTAAGCATCATGAATCTTTGCTTCATCAAAGCTAACATCTTGCATTCTGACTTACCAAGCTATTATGAGGAATGGTTACAATATTCAACAGCTTTAACTGGTTTGGGTATTGGGGAGGTCTTTAACAGTCATGGGCCTTGGAACTACACATGCCTGAGAAGCTGCATAGTCAGCACACACACTAGGAATAATGGTTCTGCATGTGGGGCCATTGCACATTGTCAACCTTTCACAAAAAGCGTCTGCACCAAAGAAAAGGTCGAGAGCACCGTTGCTGGGTGGGCTGTGTAAGCCTGGTGGCAGCACCGCACTAGCACAGTCACCTGGTCTTTGTCCTGCCCGTGGCTGGCTCATAGCTGACTTAGGGGATCTACGTGAGCATCACATGGAAAAAGTCTGATATTCAGCATGCAGAAAGTGAAGGTTTTAGGCAATCTTAAGAAAAGATAAGCTGATGCAGTCCAGAGACTAAAAGTACTAACTGGGCTCTTAGGAGATATAAAGAAAACTCTGTAGGTTAGCAGCTCACTAATTGAAGCAAGAGAAACACGTTTTTCAACAGGCTAACTATTCCCCAGGAAAGCTAAGACTACAGATAGTTCTACTGGGGACCTATAAAGGAAAAAGTTTTTAAAACACTCTTCTTCAAAAATACACAAAAATAGAACTTACAGAAAAAAAATTAACATGCATCTCACCTCAGTCACCTCATAGTGATAATGACAATTTTAAAGCTAGGGTCTACAGAGGTACGTCTGTGCCTCTTTGGATATTATAAACCTCCAGGTTCGTTAATAATAGCTTCCATACTGATAGTTATATGCTAAAAAGAATGTAGTCTAACAACCTGTGGCATCTGAATTAAAGCATCTTACTGCTGAAGGCAGTTGTTGAATTTTTGGTTAAGATGGTTATAAATTGACTTTAATTCTTCTCCTTTCTCATTCTGGCTCTAGGTGGCTTCACTTCTCCACTGATTCTCTTCACTTCTATGATTTCTCAACTTGAGGTAGTATGATTGCTTGCTGTCAATGAGTGTACTGTATAAGGTGTTTGCTTCTAAATTGCTTTCAAGCTGATAACTCTTTCTAATAAGCTGTAAGAGAGTACTCAGAATGTTTCATGCTGAATGTTTCTATTATTTTTCTACAGAATTAAAAATCCTTGCCAACATTTTTTTCTTGTTTAAATCTTTTTATCCCCAATCAGCTGGAAAAGAGAGAGGATTTATGCTACAGGTGCGTAATTCCGAGCACAGCTGTCTCTCCTGCCTGTTCATGAAGGCTTGTCATAGAAAACAAAACCACTGCCAATCTAGCTAGTGGCAGGAAAATATGTGTTTACTGACTTATTTTTGTTTGGGTTTTATTGCTCTGTAAAATAAAAATGCAGATATAGAGCTCTATGTGTTGTTGGCATCAGTACCCCATAGGTTTTGTCACAGTAAATTTAAAAAAAAAAAATTGCTATTTTGTCATTATAAAAATAAAAAAATTAAAAAACAAACAAACAAAACCCCCAACATTAAAGTGACAGTACCTTCATAAGTCTGGCAACAACAGGGAAAACCAATTTCACAACCTGATGTTGCTTCAGCCTGGCAGTCAAATAGGTTTGTGTAGGCTGCTGTTGGCAGGAGCTTTCATGAGCTCAGGGTCTCCTTTCTGGAAAAAGAGAATTGAGCTTCCAGACACAGACATCCAGTCTGTGCAAGCAGGACTCACTTGTATGCTGCCCTGCTGAGCGGCTCTCTGGAGCCCCTCCCATATGCCTGTCTTTAAGTGCAATTCTGTTATCATTATAACATTCCGTTTAAAACTTTCAAGGATATTACCTAGCAAATACCTTAATTTATATCTAATTCCATTGTGTCTATTTCCTTATCTAACAAAGAGGTATCATTCACTAACTTTCCCCTTCTGGGTTATGCAGATCTCTGAAGTGAAGACTCTCCTTCCTTATATATGAGCCAGTAACAAGTTTCTTTGGAGCCTTTGGATAAAGCATTTTCTGGTCTTAAATTTTGACATGTTGTATTCTTAAACAAAAAGAGAAAATTCTTACTTCCTTAAATACTTGGACTTTAATTCATATGTTTGCTTTAAGATAAATTTCCTGTTATGTTACAGTAACCATTAATAATCATAGCAGGACTTCTCAGCAAGGAGAAATGAGTCACATTTCTGTTTACTTTGAATAAATGTCACTATCACAGCAAACCATTGTTTGGATTAGGGCATTTTTTAATTATTATTTATATTTATGCTTCATATAGTAAGCTCAACATACAAGACTAATCTAGGGTCACTGTAGTGTTCACTGATTATCTTTGGTAGATCATTCAAAAGAGAGAGCACTTGCAGAAAAAGAAATCAGCACCATTACCGATCAGATTATTATTATCCTCCTGATGCATCTGGTCCTATGACTGCAGTAAGATCAGAATGATTTAGCTCTTTTTCTTTCTGACTCCCTGAACAGAAATGTGAATTATGAATTCTTCCCAGATGATAGCATAGAAGGAATTAATCACGTCCTCATGACAATAGAATTCTTTTCAAGTAGTGGCTCTTAATAGAAAATACTTTAAAACATCTTTTAGAAAAAATGTTGCACTGAATATACTTGAGAAAACACTTTCTATGTGATGAAGTTTTGAAAATTACACCTTTCTAGAACTCTGGAGATAAACATGGAGAAGACTCTGAATCTCTCAAGATCCAAAAAGACTCCTGGATAAACTGTGCATAGGGAATAGTGTGAAGCTTTACTACCTCCCTATTATAAAACTTTTCTCAACATCTCTGTACTACAGCTAATTTTTCAGTGCAGCTAGCATTTCAACTGGAAGGGATAAACTTTTGGCCATGAAGAGATAAATTTTCAGGGATGCAGTGACATTTGCTCTGTTACTTCATATGTCCTAACAACGTGATTTTTTCCTCTTTAGTCTGACTTTCCAATACTGCAGAATCACAGAATATGCTGAGTTGGAAGGGACCCACAAGGATCACCAAGTGCAACTCTTAGGCCTGCACAGGACCATCCCCAGGAGTCACATCATGTGCCTGAGAGTATCATCCAAACTCTTCTTGAACTCTGGACACTCTCCAATAGCTTAATAGCTTTCTTATATTGGGGCACCCAAAACTGCACACAATATTCAAGGTGAGTTCACACCAGTGCAGAGCAGAGTGGGACAATCACCTCCCTCGATCAACCGGTGATGCTTTTCCTGATGCCCCCCAGGACACAGCTGGCCCTCCTGGCTGCCAAGGCACTGCTGACTCATATTCAAATTGCTGTCAACCAGGATCCCCAGGTCCCTTTCTGCACACTGCTTTCCAGCATCTCATTCCCCAGTATGCAGAGTCCAACACTTTGTACATGAGAGTTTGAGGGCTTTCCAAAATATAGGAACTTACTTTTTCTTTTATTTTCTGTCCCTTCTGCGAAGGGAGCTTTATTCAGTCAATCATATCTTACCAGCCTTGCAGCAGTCTATTAACTGAATAACTACATCAAAACCTTAGCTGCTAGAAATTAATTTATATGAGCAAGAAATTGCCATTGGTGTGCAGATAAGGAGGTGTACTCTGGCAGTTCTTTGTTTTGCTTTTAGATTGTTGTGGATTTTTTGAAGGATGGAGCAGGTTGGCTGCTTACTACAGAGTGCATTTTTTCATAACTCTACACCCAGCTGTCATAGAGCCAGATTAGTACAGACCAGCACTTTGAGTGATACAGATGAGGAACTTTTCCTAGCATTGTTCTAAATATTTCATTTGTGCCACAAACTCAGTGCAGCTATAACAAGGTAACCAAGCAAAAAAACCCCACACCTATCTCCATTACTTCTCTGCATTATTCAAGTAGCAATGTAATTCTGTCTCCATTTACTTACTCATTGGCTTAACTGCTATGTATTTAGCCCTTCTAATATTTCCATAAATTTGTTCTGGAAATGAATTATCACTTCTGTTTTGCTACAGATGTCTTCCAATCTGTCACTGTCTCCTTGTAAAGAATGTCCAGAGCTGTTGCAGATGTAGTTGTATTTATTGTCCTACATAGATGAAATACATTCTGTAGATTGAATGCTATTTAAAAAGCTATGGACCTCCTGTTATCAAAGTGTATTGCAAAAGCATTTCTTGATTGCTTCAACACTATGACTAGGTCTCTTTCTGTGTGTTCAGGGCTGTGATATCAATTTTGATTATATTTTTTAATTAATTGAAACAACTGAAGAAACATAATCTTTTCACTCCCATAGAAGTCTGAGACAGCTAAGCTGATTAGCTACCTCCTTATTACTTGTCTCAGGTTATGCAAGATGTGCCCAGTATGAAATAGTTTGCAAAAATTACTTGTTACGGCCTAAGTGACGTGAAAGTGGAGTGAAGAGAAGATGAATATGATTATGTGAAAAAAAGAAAGTTCTGAGATTTATGGAGACAAATGCAACTCCTTCTTGATCAACTCATTATGTAAAAGGCAGAACTAATGCACAGCTAATTCATATTTAGGCATGCCTTGCATAAGGCAAGCTGGGTCATCTCTGTGACTTTAAAAATTACACATTAAGAGATGTGAGTGGCCAAAAAATTGTAGTCATAAATGTTATTTTCCTCTCAGAGAATATGACATCTTTAAAATTCAGCACGTCCTCTGATATCTGTCAATGTGTCTGTTTGTTTTGAGGAAGAAAAAGATGAAATGCTGCTTTTTAGTAAGGTCAAAACCTTTCCTTTTCAAGGACACCTGCAATGTTTTGATTGTTTCAAGATTCATTCTTACTTTGCAAGAAAAAATAAGAATGTAGAACTGTATGATCTAAAATTCATAGTATGTTTATCTTTTACTTTAAAGAAGTAAACAAAAGAAATCTACTTAGGTTTGTCTAAATAGACAAACTTTAGCTTAGTTCTCTCTACTATTAGAACATCATTTTTAAGAGATAGAAATAGCCATGTTCAATCAGATACTGAGCCACCTTTAAAACACTGAATGTAGTGTGCAAGGTCTGTGTAGCAAAAGGCTAGGTTAGGTCACACACAGACGCAAGGACATATTAGTCCACAAGCTGGGCTCAGCTGTTTTGTTTCAAATACCCACTCAGATAATTCTTCTTAATGGGGACATGTTTTATAGCAGAGCTAGTAGCATATGTAAAATCAAAGTTTCACTGAAGAGTGAAGCTCTGCCTAGGACCTGCATCTCTATCAGTATGTTGTACAAGACCAAATGAGTCAGCAACCTCCTGTTCTTTGTGGAAAGGTTCTAATACAGAATTTTTGAAGAATTTTTGAAGAATTTTTCTCCATGGAAGTTCATTTTCATCTAATGAGAACATATGATTTGGGCAGCACTAATCTTTAAGAAATGCAGTCAACCTTCCTTTTATTTTAGTCCTTTAGAAAGTATCAGCATAAGTACTGAGCTCACTTACCAGTAAATCACCAAGCAGCATGAAGTATTCCAAATGTTATCATAGCTATCCTCACTTGAAGAAGGCTTGGAATGATGTGAATCATAACTGCACTTCATAACAAAGAAAACATTGTGGAGATGTTCCTATTCAGAAGCTATGAGTCATGCTACAATGACCATCACATAATCATTCTGACTAAACAGAGGATCAATATTTACAACTGGAACGTGTTAAATTCTTAAATATTTTGGAGAGAAAAATATGGTAAAGTATAAAATCTTATAAAACCCACCAGTGTATACTAATTCATGTTACCTAACAGCTACTAGTTTTACTTGTAAAATCTGTGGCCAGTGAGGTGTGAAAGGCAGTTATTATTTCAAAAAACGACAGTAACAAAGCTCTTTAGTTAGCATTGGGAAGAATAATCCACTTGACCCTTTAACATGCTGTCTATGTTCCTTGACAGGAGATGAATGCAAAGATATATGTCTGCTATAGTTGACAATAAAACCAGCCTGGAAGATCACAAATGCAGAATTTTTATTTTCCCCTTACATAACTTAGTATTTGAAGGAATTCTGAGTAAGTTTGCCAAGGACACTGAACTGGGATGAGCAGTTGAGTCCCTCAAGGGCAGAGAAGCCCTGCAGAGAGATCCTGACAAACTAGAGAGATTGGGAAGTGTGACAGACTGAAATGTTAATGGTTAATGACTGAAAATTATCAGCCATTTGCAGAGGTAGCAGGTGTGCTGCTGCTGATGTACAAGGTAACAGCCCAGGTGCAGAGGGCGTGAGCACCAAAACCTGAGCATGACAAATCAACTTCTTAGCAAGAAGCTGGGTTTGGAGCTAGATAAGGAAAGAAGCCAGGAAGAAGCAGATCCCACAAGGTTAGATAGTGCTTTTTATCATGCGAATCTCACCCCTTACACAACTGGCTCAGTTGTAAAACTCCTCCTCACCCCAGGAAAGGTATTGGGACATTCACATTGATCATCCCTTCTGATGGGCTGTAACTGGCCAAGCCATAAAACTCCGCCCCCCC
>VYZS01078648.1:51334-63576 GCA_013400695.1 Neodrepanis coruscans | reverse complement strand
GCATCTGATTTAAGTATTTGTGAAAACTACCAATACCTTCCCCAGTCGGACTGAAGCTTTCCATTTATTCACCTGTTAAGTACAAGCTGTTGTGTATTTCCAATGGACACACTTGTGTATTGGGATGTGTGATCAGGTAACTTCTAGAAGATAAAAATTTCAGGTTACTACCAGTCTGGGCTGGATTCAAGCTGATGCTCCAGGAGGAAATTATTCTCTCTCATTACCAGCCTGGAGACACTTTGGACTTTCTTTGGGGCTCTAAGAAGTGTCTAAATGAAAGCAGACCTAATTTTAAAATATATTTACTAACAATTAAGTGAATTATCCAAATTTCAAGCTGTATTAACTGCACTGACCTGTGGTTTACACTTGATAGGTAAGAAAAGTAACACACAGTATAAATACAAGACGTATATTATACCTTGTACACATTTACTGAAACAGTTAGGCTTTGAAACAGCTTAACTCTTTCTTTTAGAGAAATATTTTATATTTTATGTTAACTCTTCCTTTTTGTACAGTGAATCCAGAAAAAAAGTTGAGGTTTGGTCAGCTAAATCCTTTTTCATGGTGTTAACACCTGAGAAGGAGCTTTTCACTGATACACTTACATTCCCCTCGCTCTTTCATATTTCTGAAAAGGATATAAATGACAATAAATTGATTGTGAAGTAACAGAATTAGCAACATGAAGATGAGGAGCATATTCCAGTTGCATGGATTATGGGAGAAATACAAAACCTCCAGGTTCTCATTTTCCCACAAGACAGACAATTCTGACACTTCAATATATAGGCATGAATATGCCAGAGAGGGAGCAAGACGGCAATTTTGTGCTGCATTGCAGCAGCTAGTGAAGAGCCTCATTGTTTTGGGGAGAGGGTAGGGAGATATGGTGCATTCCCCAGCAGCTGTATTGAGCCTTTTCATTTATGCTGTTGCCACCAGTTTGGGTTGTAAAGGAGCTTGGTTGGACTTCAGCATGCTGTATGTGGCACACATGGTTCTTGATGTGTGACCCACAGAGGGTGCAGAGCCTCACCATCCGTGTTACAGAGGCATAAATTTCTGGATCAGAGTATTGATTTCCCTAGTCTTTACCACTACTTTGAGTGCCCTGAAAAATCCCTATAAATTTCTTTTGCTGATAGAGAAATTTTGAGTGCTGCTATAGAGTGGGCTCTTGTATAGAGCTGAGAAGGCAAGTGGGGCAATTGCTCTTGGGGCAATTGGAAATGGAAACGCATGCATTGTATAGCTGAAATCCTGGGAACAGCTAACAGTTTCTCTCAATGGAATCATATATATATTGACTACTCTGCAAGTTCAATTCAGATGGCCATGTGAAACACGAGACCTTATCCTATTCATGAACTGTGAACTTGGAAAAGAACTCACAATAGATGAGACAGAAAAGTAAAATACCTTTTGCTGTTTCAGTTTCCTACATGTCTCAGCTGTCTGGAGTGGTTTTATTTGCTTCTTGTACTGTGTTTTCAAGGAACTGGTCAGAATCCTCCAAGTTTTACTTTGGCAGAATTTTTACTTCCATGTCTTGTTCCTTTTCTGTCATTTTTCCTGTCCAGTACAACTAGCCTTAAGTCCTTGAAAAAAATAGATTCCAGTTCCTCTTGACAAACAACCCCCTGTTCTGCTTTGTCAGGTGACTGATGGATTAGTTAAAGGTACTCCTGCCTAACCTGTCTCTTCTGCAGAGCTGCCAGTCACTTCATCCAGCAGTGCTTCCACATGAATGAGTGATCACCAGGGACTCGCAGCCTTCTTCTGTTAGCCCTGTATCACTTTCTACCTTTACATAGATGAAGATACCCAGATAGACAAAAGCTTCAATCAATTTACTGTTTGGAGCCTGACACGTACAATGAGAGACTGCAGTATTAAAGAGAATTTACAGGAGTTGAAACAGGCTTCTCAGGTCATTACAAGACTATCTATTTGCACTTCGCTGTCGTGTGCTAGATTGTTCTTATACTCAAGTCTCTCAGCTGGAATCCGTCTGTTTTCCCCACATATTAATACCTGTGGGTTAACTGTAGAGGTATTTTAGCCTCCCAGTAGATTGAAAGCATTATGAGATACTGTCATCACATGCAGAAGGGGAATTTGGTACATTGTAAGTATGCTGCCAGCTTTTTTCTTCCTACCAGACAGGAAGAAACAGATTCACCAATTCCATGATCTGCAGTGCTTTTCTGAGAATTTTGAGTTTTAAACTTCGGTCTTTAGACTAACACCTTAGGTTGAAATCTGACTAATTCTCAGCTATATCCCAAGACTGGTCTTCAATCTATGCAAGAGAAATTTTCGCTGTGAAAAATCTCGTTTTCTCTGGTTTGTTAAGGTAGTTGCACTATGGGATAAACAGATGAAAATCATTGCCTTTTTCTCCTTGCCCTTTCCTGGACGGTGCATTGGGGAGTTCAGTAGTTCAGGCAACTATTTAATTCAAGTGAACTTTGTCTGAAAGCCTTATCCCAGAGGAGTTGCTCCCACATAAGAAGAAAAGGAAACAAGAAATAAAGAGAAGGTGGCTGTGGAGAATTTCTAGTCCCTACAGCTTTTGAAGACAGGGTTTGCCAGGAGGACAAAGATGAAGCCTAGGCAGGAACTCAGCTATACACTGCACCAGTGACTGTATCTGAGTGATGCTTTGACATTCTTTCTCTTTAGCTTTTCTTTTTTAATGTGGGAGAACCCTACAGACCAAAGCAAATGTCTTAGATGGATAAACAGATAATCACACATGCAGATTCATTGCAAATATCCCAGAAAACATTACGAGGTTATGTTTAGGGTACTTGCAGCTAGGCTAAACCACCTGTTAATGGACACTAGGAGAGTGTTGTTTGCAGCAGGTATTTCCAAATAGACTTAAAAGATTGAGAAACTTTGGGTGGTCAACCCAAATAATTTTTTTGATCGCTACATCCCATTGACCAGTTGGGCATTTCTGGCTTCTATTATAGTGCATATGTCACTTACATTCACCAACACCCACCATGATCCTCAAAGCAGGTGGCAACTCACTAAAAACATCACCACGCAGTATGAGACCCTTTGGTTTATGATTTATGTATTTCCAGCTCAGCTTCTAATTTTGCAAAAGAAGGCTTCTCAGCATGCATCAATAAAAGATTAATCTTACATCCCTCTCAAAAATAACTGTTCATAGTTTTCCTTGTTTGTCAGAAACTCTCCTTTTATTCTCAGCAAGTAGCATCCTGTTATGTGGATGATGTGCAGATGGTCATTCTTTTACCTTTAGATCCTATGATGGGCAAATTTAGCAGCAGTCCTTCCCAACGTGCAAAACCCTCTGCCAAAGGCCATTTTGTTTCTTGAGAGAAGATAATAACACAGTGGAACTGCTTACTTAGATTCTTAGTTTTATTGTCACAGCCATCTATAACATAAAACCTAAGGTAAAGTTAAGGCTGTGCGGAGTAATTAGAAAGGCCAATTTAGATCCTGATTTCTGCCAGACATATGTGACTGAAAGTCGGGTACTGCAATTTTTAATTTTACAACTATAAACACTGAGTTTAGAAAAGGATAAGGAATTAATTTCTCTTTTGTTAAAGCATGGGTAAATATATTGATGTCACTAAAACATATGCATTATTAAAACATTTGAATGAACTTGAATAAATTACTAATCTGAAAAGGCTGTAATTATTTTTGCCCAGATATGAATAAATAACTTTTTTTTTGCAGCATCTGTAAGCTTTTGTAGTTGTAAACTCATATACCAGTTGAGTCACCTGGATCAAAGCCACATTTTAGTAAGACATAGAAGAAAAAAAAGTGTATTTGCTATCAGCCTCCTCTACTGGAACTGCAAAAATAATTGTAATTGATTTTACTTCTTTGAAAAAAACCACCACTAACCCTTAATTTATTTCAACAAACCAAAATGATTGTTAACCATTATCAGTGACCCTCCTCTTAGCTGACAGTTGGTTGTGACATACAAAACTGAGTAATCAGCTAACTCTAGTAAAAACCAAAGCCATGTATCTGATGCTGTCTGGTTCTGAACTATCATTTCTGAAATATATGGACTCATATGAAAGTTTCAGCATTTTGAGTATTGTATTTTGTCTTTCTGTCTAGACACTAAAAAATTGTTCAAGACTGTTTCTTCATAGGAAATATATATTTCATTTTTGAATACACAGACCTGGATTTAATAGCATTTTTGTTTGTTTTTTTTTCCCTAGAAACTTTTCCTTGCTTGTTTTGGGAATTCCAAATATTTACAGCTTTAAACATTTTCCCTAGAATGAGTAGTAGCAGACTATCATTTGAAGGAACTGACATGAAGAAAGTCTGACTTTCATTTAAGATGTCTTTTTAACAAAACAAAAAGAGAGAAGAACTATGATTATTTACGATTAGATGCTAGGAAGAAAAAAATTCACAGTGAGGCTAATCAACCACTGAAATAATTTGTCTAGAGTTATTGCATAATATCCACCCTTGAAGATATTAAAAACTTAACAGGACATGGCCCTGAGCAAGACTATGAAAATTGTGCCTGCTTTTGAAGAAGCAGAAGGAGGTGACCACTGGAAGTTCCTTCCAACTTGAATGATTCTATAATTCAGAGTCCGCTGTATATCAGATGACAGCAAAATTCAATTGTCTATGTTAGCTAGTTCAATTGTCAGTTCTCAGATTTTATCTTCAAATTATGATTATCCTTCCTGGTGTATAGATTACTTTGAATTCTACAGCAAGAAAAATTCTATATACTCATATTCATTCCACTATCTTTATGTCACAGACCTACAACCATTTTTTCCTTGGAAAACTGTTCATCTAACAAGTTCCCATTCAACCAGGAACAGTAAATGTATGAGTTTTGTCTTGGTGGAAGATAGGATTCGATTGTGCCTGCAAACAGAAGACGTAAGTGAAATATTCTCTTTTAAGTTTAATGAATACTTAATATCTTACACAATGTATATAGATCATGTATGAAATGAATTTACAGTTACAAAACAATGATAATGAAATGACTGTTCATGCCTTCCTGTGACATGCATTAAAAGAATCAATAGTGATCTGGGGGAATTCAGATTAGGCAATGGGTGAGTGGTGCCTGCTGCAGGCAATAGTGAAAATGCCTCAGCAATTGAACTAGCAAACCGAGACAAATATCTCATTTGAAGCATACTTTGCTGTCTTTTAAAGTTTTTCAGCTGAGTGTGTTAGAAATATCCAACTTGGTTTAACCTTACTTTCCTTTGAGATGGAAATCATTAAGGATGGAATGGTGAAATGAGAAACATGCCCACCAACATTTAGCTTGTCTCCCAGTTTAACCTGGTTAACAAAAATCCCTCTTGAACAGGCAGAGTGAAGAAAACCATGAAGTCTGACTATTGGCAAATAGTTATTTTTGACATAATCTGCCTTCCTTTCTGATTTACATTCTATTGAGCAAAAAGTTATAGATAATATAGAGGTATCTGGATCCATGATTCAATGGTACTAAAGACTTTCCACACAATTTTTAAGAGAAAACATGGAGCTTCTGAGAACAGAAAAGAATTTCTGGTTCTAGGTAGCAGCACTACATAAACTGTTACTAGTTTAACCAATTTCAGGAATGCCTAGAGGGCATGGATTAGTTGACCTAATATACATAATAAGTAATGACTGCTACCTACCGTTCTTTCATGAGAATCAGCACACATACCAATGAGAACTAGACCTAATGCATGTAAATCCTTCACAGAAGAAAGAGACCCATATTGTTAAGACTGTCCAACAGGCAAAAGTGGAGGAGTGGGAATGATGGGACATGGTAGTCTGCTTATGCAGTGGCAGGCTACAATCCTTGTCTCCCATTTATGCTTTTAAGCTCTTTTCCATGGTGCAAACACAGATCAGGATTTCCTTTTTACATCTGACTTATGCCATAACAGGGAGGTCTGTCACAGTGGTTGAGAAGGACTAAACTAAGGAAAAAATAAAAATTTATTACAGATGTTATAGTTTATCTTGGATAGTTACACTATCACCTTGAACACAAGCAAAGATGGTCTTTCGAATTTTTTTTAATCTATCTGGAAGGTGCTGGGCAGGTTGGGAGATGCTGAAAATCAGTATCTAGCCATTTCCACTCCTATTTCTTTCTAGCAATGGAAAGACTGTGAAAGACTATGTGACATGATGATGCAAAACGAGGCACAGAGCAAGTATCACACATATCACAACAGTGCCACTATAAAACCCATTAATAGACTACTTTGAAAACAACTCTTTATTTTTCCTATTTTAGACTTAACAGAGTACCTAGTTTAAGAAATTTCACTTAAATAGAAGGTATTTGATTGGCAACAGAAGTTATTTCACTTGGAAACAAAATCAAGAGATGAGCTAGCAGGCTCCCGCAGATCCTGAGGTAACAGCTCTGGTTCTGGCTGCAGTTTTGACAGCAGGCTAAAACACTGCAGTGAACCTACTTATTTAAAAGTTAATACAAATACATTTTCCATTTTTTCTATATCTTAGATCTTTAGAATTTTGTACATGTTCAGGGTTAAGATTACTTTACATTATTTAATATTAGCAACAATTTACTGTTCGTAATGCATAAAAAATTCAATTCCTTGTTTATTTTTTCTGACTCTGAACTCTTCTGGCTGAGTTCCTGTGCTTCTTGCTTTTCATTAGAAGATTCAGTCTTCCAAAAGCAATCGTTCCATTAGAAAGATAAGGTGAAAAGGCAACTTAAATAATAAAATGTGTCATCAAAATAAAATGTGGTTTATTGCTACTCAGGGAATTCCAATTCAGTATCCTTCCCTCTTTGCCCAAAAGTGAGATAAAGTAATGAGAATTGGTGTCTGGTCAGAAATTTCCTTTTATATAACATACTGACATATAAGTGTTGTTTATACAATACAAAAGTAAAATATACTCTCTATAGACAAAAAATCTTTAGTCTTAAACCTTTAATTACTTCTAAATTCTTGATATCCTTGATACCTTGTATTTTTTTCCAACCAAAAAAAGCACCTTGAGTCTCTAGTAAAACATGCACAACTTCCTGATGGTACTGAAATTCTTAGAATTGCCTCAATTGAAGTTTTAATATACTTTTGGTACTGCTATATAGCACTCAGTTTATTTCTGAAGGCTTTTGTAATGGTCAATTAAATTGCTTGAGAAACTTAGAAAATAACAGCTTTTTGTGAAAGCAGCACTCAGTAGTAGCTGCTCCTATCACTACAGATCCACTCTACGTACCTACCAGAGACCACAATCGGGGTTTTAGAGTTTTTTGCTTTTGACTTCAAAGTTACAGAGCAGATTAATGGTCTTTCTGCCAAGAACTCAATACCTGAGCTAAGGTGAATTATAAAGTGTAAGAAACCACAGGAAACAAAAGGAGATGAGTCTGAAGCAAACTAAGATGCTTTCTTCTATCAACTGACACTTCGTTCAGACTTTCCACAAAATATCTGCAAAGTCAAAAGATAAAAGCAAATTAATTGGACTCAAATCTAGAAAGTATACTGTGGTTTCTGCAATGAGGAATGTTTTTTCAAGACTCAGTAGTGGCTTTCCAGTTTCCTGGAGTCTAGCAGCAACAATTCCTTGCACTTTTTTGCCTTTTTTTTTTTTCTTTAAACAGTATTTTTTAAACTAGATATTTTATAGAAAAACAAACTGGTGAAAAAACATAATTTCATGAAGTGTCACTAACTGGACAGAGAGCTGAATCCCAAAGGACTAAATAGATGTTACATTAGAAGAGAGAGGAGAGAAAGAACTGACATGTATGCAACTTAATTAAAAGGCAAAGCAAAAAAATAAGTAGCTATCAAAGAATAAATATTTTGTTGTTCCTTATTTTAACAGAGGTAATTCCTTTTTGCCTTTCACAGAGGCAAAGATTTTTCAGTATTGAATGCTATGTTGGTAGCTTAAAGTTTAACAAACTGCAAACCTTGAATAAATACCTATGCAGGACAAACTTGTGTATGTTCACTATGCACTCGACAATCATGACAGAGATAATGGCACAGCTGATTCCTTCCTTATCATGGGCCCAGTTCTACTGTATTCAGATCAGCATAAATTTGGAATAGTTCAGTTGAAGGTAAAGAAGTTATTTTAAATTGATACCGAAATAATACAAAACAAGCTCCAATTCACAATGGGGAGATCAGACAATGTCATATATTGAATACAGACATAAATGCAGGGCTTTGCTGCATTTTGCTGCACTGAGAAGTGAATAAAAATGCGTATTTAATATATTAATTACCTATTAATTAAATTTAATGCTCTATCCATTGATAAACTAAATAACATTCGTGTTGACAGCAATTGTACTAGTTGCTATCTTGCTTCGTGCTGCTGTGATAATTATTACTTCAAAGCAAAAGTCTTTTTCCCTCATTTGAGAGATACCATCCATCATACGAATTGTGGATTCTATCTAAAGCACACTGAAGTCCATTAGAAGAACTACTGTTTTAGATCAGACTCTTGAACAGGTTAGGGCTCTTTTGGAAAAAAATAGCATGAGACCTTGCAATTAAATACATAATGCCTGTACATAGGAGGTATATTTAAAGGAATCACAAAATCTCAGAATGAAGCTCGGAGATACCTCCAGAGGTCACCAAGTCCAACTCCCCTGCTCAGGGAAGGCTCACTTATAGTGTATTTATCCAGAGTCATGCAGGAACATAACTAACTTGTTTTCTTTTCTTTTAAATGATCAACTTTCTCAATTTAATTTTCTCTTACATAAAACTCTGTACTACACCTTACTCTGTAAATATGGGATTGTTTTGGCAAATATTCTGTGGCCTCTTGTGAGAGCGGAATCCTGTTGTGCATTTTACACTTATTATTAATTTTTAATTATTATTAAATAAACAAACAAACAAATACATAAATGTCGTGGGGTAAAAGTGAAAGTAAAACTGGTCTTTTTTCCTACCGTGCGGGGTCTCCGTCAGGCACGCAGGAGCCCATCGGCCATGCGCATGGGACCAGCGGCAGCGACAGCCACAGCAGCAGTGACGGCTGGGCAGCCCCGTGGAGCAGCGNATTTCCCTGGGGGTGGACTTCTTCCTCGGGGGTCGTTTTTTTTCCCTTGTGGTTTTTTTTCTTTTCCTGGGGGTGGGTAAACTGGCGGTTGTCTGCGGCTATTGCCCGGGTTTAAAGACCACATCTCTTCATCAGCACTGAAATCCCGTCCCAGGGGCTGAAGGAGGGGGAGGGGGGCTCGTGGTTTCTCTCCGAGTGTTTTTTCTTCAGAAAAAGCCGAGTGGAGGCTCGTGCTACTGTAGGTCCTCAGGTCGGCCGCGGGCCTTCTCTAATTATCCCGGCATCTCTTTGGGAGCACAAGAAAGAGACCAGCACTATTCCAGAGCGTTCTCACCCCAACACGGGCCCTGGGAAAGCTTAATTTGTCTGTTTTTTGCACTTTATTGTCGGGTTTTCCTGTGTGTGTGAAATAAACTGTGATATTTGTGTGTTTTCTTTCTTTTTGGGTGTGTGTGTGTGACTTCTCTCGGACACCTCTTGTCAGAATCGCTATTTTAGTGGTAAAACCACGACAGTAAATAAATAATTTTTTTTTTAAACTGAACAAGGCATTGGGGTTTGAAGTTGATGTAACTTTGGAAATAATTGTAATTATTTATAATTTTGACTTTTTTATGGTTCTACTTTGATTGCAAAGAATTCCTTTACTATGAGCCAGTGAGACAGCAATCAATGGAGAAAAGACTTAAATAGAACTAATATAAAACAGATATCTTTGGAAGGGTAGGTAGATAGGTTAAAAAATTGTCAAGATCTACCAGAAATATAACACTCTGAGCCTCTTTGACAGACATCACTGATAAGCCTCAATGAAAATGTAATGCTAAATAGCCACCTGTGCTTCTTTACAGATAATGTTTGATTCTTTTCCCACAGACTTTAATGGAATTCTTTCCACAGATTATTGTGTCCATAACCACTTGTAGAACTGCTCCACTGAATATTTTCACCATTTCCCTGGAAGTTGGCATACTGCAACGGCCATGTTCTTGTGAATCTGCTTATTTTTTACATTGAGAAACATACAGCAATTAGCTGAGAAAAAGACCAGTTATGAGTAATTAATTGACTGATTGATGGATGGAGGTTGTTTATGCATACCTGATTGTTGATGAAGTTATATTTGAATTAAAATTACGGCTTCTCTTACTACTTATTACTAATTGAATATAAATTAGAGTAGCCTTCATGCTGTTATGTTTTCTGGTCACTACAAAACCAGAAGTACAGGGAGCATGGGGTGGGAAACAGAGCAAATCTCCAGGGTTACTGCCAGTTTAATGAGGGTGTTTTCCTTTGATCAGGAAAATAAAATTAAAATAGGATTTTAATGAGTATTATTAATGAGTGAATACTTTCTATGAGTCAAGTATATTCTCACATACTAGAACTGGAAATTTAAGTTTAAAATATTTTTAGTGTCTTTTTAGTTGTACTTTATTGAATGAAAATTTAATATATGTTTTCAAAAAGTAAAATCTGATTTAAAACCCAGAACATGTAAGTCTGAACTTCGTAAAATGAAAAAGTATCTACATTTTAGAAAAAGAGCTCATTAAGTTTTGCAGTTCTGGGTGATCAGGGTCTCATACATTACTGAAACATTTCTGAATCTTTTAAATTACTGAAGTTCTTCTGGTGGGAGAAATAAATACACTGGCAAAGAACAGTGACTGTCACTGACCAGAAAGTAGTTGAGGGATATAGTCATCTGATCTTACCTGAAATGATGTTTCAGACTTCACATCTTACACTGAGAAAGATCTGTTATCAATCAGTGACCTTGTTAGCAATCTCAGTCGCCAGGCTAATTAATGATGCTGCTTTACATAGATCTGGGAGATGAATAGGAAATAGATATAACATAGTAAGACTGTAAAGTCTCAGGTTTGAACTATTACTTCTAAAAGCATTGATGTCTATGTCAGTTTAGTCAAAGCTAATAAATACACAAGGATTCACTCTGCATCAGTTAAATTTTGGAGCACAATCCCAAATACAGCTCTCTTGTTAGAGGTTGTGTTGGGATGTATGTGTTGCAAAGTGGTGATTAGCATTTTCTACAGATTCTAATTCACTGGGCAAAATTGGAACTATCTTGCCTAGTAAGAGTTTCTCAGTCTGTGTTTTGCTGAGTGCCACTATAGTGGCTCCACCTTTCAGTGTCCATGCTAGTGAGAAATATAATACTGTAGGTCATCCTCCCAACAGGGCAGGGGACTGGGGATACATATTACTATTATGTGGAGTAGACTAATGACTCAGGATGTTGCTCCTTAAAAGTGGTTTGTCAGCAAGTTAATATTCTTACCTTAGCAGACAGTGTAACACTTAGCTGACTTGCTCTGTTTGGTTTCAAGTTTTCCCTTGTTGTATGTTGAAGATTAAACTCATTACATTGAGTAGAAGATTTAAAAATTCCTTGTATATTTTAAAAGCATACAGGCCTTGCAGTTTGCACATCCACTAAATGTAAGCTGTATGTTTCCAAGAAACAGAATCACAGAATGACAGAGTATTTTGAGTTGGAAGGGACCCACAAGGATCATCAAAGTCTAATTCCTGGCCATGCACATGACAGCCCCAAGAACCCCACCATGTGCCTAAGAGTGTTGTCCAAATATTTATTTAATGACATATTATCTCCAAACATAAATATTAAAAAACACCTACCCAAGGTGCAGCAAGGAGTACAGCATGGACCACAGCTGCAATCCTATTCCAAATCACTGGCTTCAGTGGCTTAATTATATTATGCCAAAGACTGAGTTTATCAGAGTAGTAATACCTTGCTGGATAGCACAGGGATAATTAAATGAGGATTTTTTTAGGGAGAAGAATAAGGAGTAAACGAAAAAGAAAGAAAAAATTAAAATATTAAGCTTCTTAGTGAATGTCGTGGTTTTACCACTAAAATAGTGATTCTGACAAGAGATGTCCGAGAGAAGCCACACACCCAAAAAGAAAAAAACACACAAATAACACAGTTTATTTCACACATAGAGAAAACCGACAATAAAGTGCAAAAACAGAGAAATTAAGCTTTCCCAGGGCCCGTGTTGGGGTGAGAATGCTCTGGAATAGTGCTGGTCTCTCTCTTGGGCTCCCGAAGAGATGCCGGGATAATTAGAGAAGGCCCA
>VYZS01078648.1:29355-50956 GCA_013400695.1 Neodrepanis coruscans | reverse complement strand
CGGCGGTGCGGGCGTGGTGTAGCACGGCTTGGCCGAGGGTGTCCAGGGCGGCGGCGCGGGCGGCGGCGGCACGGCTGCACAGCCCGTCCCAGCGCAGCTCCCGCTCCTCCATGGGGCCGCCCAGCCGTCGCTGCTGCTGTGGCTGTCGCTGCCGCTGGTCCCATGTGCGCGGCCGATGGGCTCCCGCGCGGCCAACGGGGACCCCGCACGGCGGGAAAAAAGACCAGTTTTACTTTCACCCCACGATAGCGAAGGAGGCACTGATAACCAGCCAATATCCCTACCTGGCTCCTTCTAAGCTAGAGAGGTTTAATCTTTGCAGTCCTAAGGCTAGGATCAAGAATACTGAATAACTCACTTAGAGAACACCCAAGAAACTGAAGCAGTTGTTCGAAATTGCTTGAAGGGAATCTCATACATAGAGGCTGCCAATAAGTGCTTTGTGAAGGCCACTCTCTTCTCCCCTGAGTCCCTGGAATAAATGAAACTCAAATGAAAGCTTGCAAAGGACAATGAAAATTCAAGGAAACATGATAAACCTGCCCTGTGATTCCTGCATGAGCAAGTAACATGTATTGGTATCTAAATTGATGGAAAAATTACAAATTGTGTCCACTAAAGAACACAACAGGCGTAAGAATCAATGTCACTTATGGTAGTATACTATCTTTTTGACTGACCCAGTGCCTTTTGAAGTTTGAAGAGGAATATAAAAGCTAATTCTTTCACAGGCAGTTGATTGTTCTAGCTCTTTCAAAATTTAGTCCTTTTAAGCTTTTCCATTGTGTTGTCTTGACTAAATTTTGTAGAGCAGAGCTCTTAGACAAAAATACTGACTACAGAGCCATTCACGACTGAGGAAAGCGATACATACAGCTGAAATGTACTTACAGAAATCTGTTCATGTTTCATCATAGATCTGGGACATACTCTACTCAAACAAAGTTTTCCAACTTATAGTCAATCTTAGAAATGTTAGCTATATTGGAGAAAGGGATTAGGATATTTCTGAAAATTCCACATGCCCACAATGGTTTATCATTATTTTTATTAAGTAATTAGGAATGATAGGCAGCTTAGAGGTGACTCCAGAGCTGCCCAAGGATTGTGCCAAGGAGCCAGATGTCACTAGGAATGTTTCTAGCACTAGCTGCTGAGTCCTGTGGCAGCCACCAAATAAGAGAAGGAATGGGATAATGTATTGTCTCATTTTTCTGAGGCTAGCAGTCTCTGCATCAATGTACTGCAATTCTCCTGCTATTTGAAGAAAATATTTTTATGTCTTTGCATTTTCTTCCAAGCTAAAACATGTTTATGTGTGTAAGAGAGTGAATCTTCTAGAGTTTAAAAAATAAAATTGTTGTTTAATATTGATCACTACTGCTGTATATTCTCAGCCTTTAGTGTCGAAGTTTGAAAGTAGAAGTGTTCAAGGCCAGGCTGGATGGGTCTTTGAGCAACCTGGTCTAGTGGAAGGTGTCCCTGCCCACGGCAGACGGGTTGGGACTAAATGTTCTTTAAGGTCCCTTCCAACCCAAACCATTCTGATTTTATAAGATGAAACATTCTATTTTGGATATGTTCGGATCACATGGCTTAGTAACTGTTTGATTTTCCGTGAGGATGAAATATGTAGACCTTGGAGCCTTTATAGAGCTAAGACTCTACTACAACTCTTTGATGTTCAGAAACATCTGAAGTTATAGTGTTGGTGTCCAAAGCAGGTCTGCTTTATTCACTGTCTCAGTTTTAATCAGTCACAAGGCAACATAAGTACATTCTAGAAAGCACTGAACTATTTTTGAACAATGATGCCTCATTCCAATACAGTAATATTAATTCCATGGGCAGTAATATTTTCTTTATCCCTATATTTTTAAGGGTTACCCTTCACTCTGGAACTACAGAATAGTATAACTCAAATTTCAAAAGCAGGCCAGTCCTAGTTACATCCGCAACTACATTAGTTCAGACTAAGGCCTAGACTGATACAGTGATATACTGCACAATAGCTCTGGCTCATTTTTTGAGAAGTTTTGGGCTTTTGATGCACACATGGGTTAGTTAGTGAATGAAGCGACAAAAATTTCTATGCTATCAATTAAACAGAGGTCTCAGACCATTCTGAATCCAAGATACTTTTCTACCTCCCAAAATGGTTTCCTTGTCCAGGGTTGGGCTGAGGGCTGACACGCTTTGTAAGGTGAGATGTCGATATGATGGGTGAGCTAGGACAGCTTCTGAGCAGGATTTGACCAGTTGCTAGGTGAAAAAATCATCTCAGGACATAGCTACCCCCTTTTGTCTCCATTTCTCTCACTGACATGCTGTTTGGTTTCTCCATATGTAGTTCAACGTTCTGACATATGTAAATAAGTATCTTCAAAAGTGAACAAAAATTTCTCTGTTCTGCCACTTAAAATATTATTATGGTGTGCTTTTCCTCCACATACAGGCTTGCCTAATCCCAGTCCAATATTTACTATGCAAGATGCACCCTGTACTTCCTCAACTAAGGACTTAGCTAAAGCTAACCAATAAACTGCAAATATTAAGTTAACTGTATTTCCTTAAAGTGCCAAATAGAACAGAAGCAATCTTTTTGTTTACTTTCACTTCTGTGCAGTAAACAAGAAGTGGGTCTGGCCACTTTGTTTTGGTTTTGTATCTACAGCACAAAAGAAAAGGGTAAGAATACACAGAAATTGGGGCAAATAGACTATTTGTGAACCTGAGTTTTTATTTCCAACCTACTGACAGATTCTGGCCATGTGAATTGAGTGTCTCATAAACTACCCAGTGGAAGACAGCCTGCCTTTTGGGACCAACCTGACACCAGATCAGCAGCTTCTGGCTTCTCAAGTCTCTATCTAGAAAGCAAACATTTCCAAAAGGCAAATAGGCTCTTAGACTGAGCTTTTGTATTCCCAGGTCATGAAGGCCAAGTGGATTAGACCCAGGTCTTTGAGATTAGGTTGATTACAGATAACGATCAAGCCCTCAGGATAGCGCAGGAATTCTCCCTTAACATCCGGAGAGAGACTACATTCTTCCCAGGATGGATCTGTACTTTTGTCTTTATTTCTTTGAGAGATTTCTACTTTCAGTATTTCAATCACGAAGGAATGGGTGGCACAATCAGCAAAGGTGTTGGCCAGTGGTGTGGATGTGCAAAAAAAAAGAGACAGAAATTGGCATTTTATATAGGACCACAGGAGTTCTCATATGAAAGCCCATTCAGGCCACATTAGATGGCACCTGAACCATTGCCTTCCTCCGTCTTTCAGCCCTGCACAGCCATTTTTAAAAAGTTCATATATTGGTAACTTCATTGCGAAAAAATATAAATTATAGTTTGTCATGTGTGAAGGTAAGTTGCTGGAGAAATAAACCCAGGACATCAGTCTTCTTTCTCTTACTGATCATTTCCTCTAAACGTCTTTTTTCCACCACTAGGATATGGTCACTTCTCTTGATCATTGCTGGACTCTGTGAATATGCAATCCACTACACTCCTGAGGCTGTCTCATGTTTCTCTGCTTCTAATGCAAGCTACCAAGTCTGTGAGTTTTTTATCTAACTAAAATACAGTGACTAAATTTGAAGGGTCATGATGCTTAAAAGATGAGAAAAGAAATTGTAGCGCTCAGAGAGCTGTTTTTTTTCAACCTTTATAGCAACTGTTGTCTGCCTTGGAGGTTTTTCAGTCCTGTGGTTATCAGGTAACTGAAGCATCAGCGTCTGTAGCTCCTTTCCTCACGCTGTTAGTTCTCTGTTGAAGAAAACATGGAGAGCTATTTATGTTGTCTTAGCAAGAATATCCTTTCAAATTTAAAAGAAAAATCTAAGATCTGCGTGAGCTTTACCTGGAGATAACATGGAATAGAGTATAGCATTAATATCTTTCTTTTAGTGTAAACACAGATTTCAAATAAAAGAAAAGCCAGTAATTCTGACTCATAATTTTTTCTTAAATTGATGTAATTCTAGTTGGCCTTATGTGGAGAGAAAGAATATGTGAAAATAAGTGGGATAAGCACAGATGCAGCAACAGAAATCCAGAAATTCATTTACCGTAAGTATTCTCCACCACATTTTTGATGTTATTTGTTGTAGGGTTTGTGTGGCCATATTTCATACTTCAACAATTTTGGAGTCTTTTTTTTTTTTTTTTTAGCTAAGAGATGCTATCAATTTTCTATATGCTTTCAGACATATGTTGTCTGAAAGTCACCAGAACATATTTTTGACCAGTTAAGCATCAGTCAAATCCATTTATCATAAAAGTCTATTCTGGGAAGATCATCTTATTCTAAGGTTACTAAAATGAAAGCAAGAGCCTTTGCACATTAGGAGTCTTTTTTTTTTCCAAAAGATTTCCATTTTCTTCTCCAGACCTGCCACTTTACTTGCCAGTTGTATTATGAAAAGCTGTGCTTATAGCAGACCTATTGTAGAGTGAAAAAAGAAAATGCTTTGCTACAAGGCAGTAGCTAATTCACTATTCTTCAGGGACTGATATTCATCTATCCTTCAATAAAAGCTAATGGTTAAATAGACCCAATGCACTCAGCTAATCTAGGAAGAAGCTGATGGCTGGGGGTTGGGATTCAAAGTTCATGCTGAAGTGCTATTCCTGAAGACAAATATATTCTTACATTCTATATATTCTTATATATAATTAACAATATATAGCTCCTGAACAACTGCTGCATCTATGTATGAGTGCAGATATGTCACTGCTTCCTATAATAGATAACCTAAAAGTATTTTGTCTGTGCTGCAGAACATTTAAATTAGCCATACTGTGAATGGTCCTGAAAACAAAATGACCTGGATATACAGATGTATTGTTGAACTGCAAGTCTTTGAGTCACAAAAGGTCTAATTTTGGTCTCCCTGAGAACAGTAGCAATGCTCTCCCTGATTTCACCAGAAACAGAACAGAATGACAATTAGGAACAGCTGAAAGTGGTGTCTTAAGCCCTTATTTCAGGATCTTCTCATAGTGCAGATGATGAAACACCATGCACTGCAGCAAAACATAACACCTCTGCACACTAGCTGATTGCTGGCAGAACATCTGTGTTTTCTCAGAAACACAGAGCCAGGATTGGATACATTCTTTGTGAGAGGGTTTGAAAATTCATGTCTTTCCACAAACTCAATACTGCCAATATTTTTTCTCTTCCTTCATTTTTATCCTCATTTCTCAGTTGAAAAAACATAAATCTGTATGCGTACCCTTTATTTCACAGAGTTTTGTGCACTTTTTTGGTGCTGACATGTTAATCCCTCTTTTAAAGGATATTTGTTGGTAGGGCATCATATTTCTATCTAAGGCCAGACTGTATCCTTCTCAGTCCAAAGAAAAGTACTAAAGTACTACGACAACAACTCTTCCTTCCCTTCAGCATGCATCAGTGGGGAAGTCTGGGGACAAATAAAGTCTGGCAATAAACTGAAAACCATCCATTTGCCTCAAAAAGTTCAGGAAAGAGGAATGCCTGTGATCCACATATTGGCACCTAGTAGATTGATCTTTCATAGGTTTAGGAATGGGCAAAGACACTCACTTAGGAGATCCTGCACATAATTGCAGTCCCTGTTACTGAGGATTTGATATTACAGCAGTTCAGCAGTGCAAAGTAATATGGAGTCCAAGTAGTCAGTGTTGGAGACATACCTGAGATAATGCATCAAACAGATGGAGGCTTTAGAGCTGCTTAAAGGCCAGAAATTTTAATGAGCTGTTCAACATCTCTCAGATTATTAAGTAAACTAATAGTAATTTCATCATATCTAAAAAGTGTGATTTGATATCTGATACAAATTTGCTATATATAATTGCTTTCTTCTGAAAGCTATCTCAACATCTATAATAAGGGTCAAGATTTTTCAAGAGAGATCTTGTTAAGACAATTTGATAGATATTTATTTTTAGATTCTCATATATTTTAATTAAATAGGAAAGACATATATCTGACATTCATGATTAGGTCAAACACAGTTTGGGGCATAAAACAGGTCCAGAAATAAAATTTCCCAAGAGACTTTTGTAATATGGTCAGATAGGTTTTTGTCAGTAGCTATTGAAGTTTTATAAAAGTAGACTTGTTTGAGTAGCTCACAGTGAGCAGGGTACCTCAGGGAATAAAGGGTGCTGTGACAGGTAGTCACTAGGCAGTGTAGTCCAGGTATGCTACTGCTACCAGTATGGATGGGACTTGGATGTTTCTACTGCCGTATCTTGAAATATAAGCCAGAAGATGTATAGTACTTAGACCCTGTCACTGCTAGTTGTATGAGACAGAGACTTAATGTTTCACTGCATTTCCATTCTTGATGCTCCCAGCACTGGTAGCATGATAAACCAGGAAGTAAAGATTGTGAATTCATTACAGTCCCTGTCTCTTGTTCTTTGCAGACACATTGACACGTTTATAACCCTGTCCTTGAAAATGTGGGTCACTTAATTCTTTCTCCTTGCACATTACTTTTCAATTATTTATTATAACTTTTATTTTATTATAACTATTTATTGCATGACAATCTTCTGTTCTGTTACAGCTTGCTTATTGAGTGTTGTTCTTATCAAGACTGTAGTAGGAGGTACTTTTCACATCTAGCGCAGGCAATATGGAGTACCTAGCTTTCTGCTTCAATCTGCTAAAAAAGGACTTTCCAACAAGAAAGTTTCCAAACTTGTTAGAAGCAAAAGATCTTCCCCTTCAGTTTGTTAACATTCAGCAAGTCAATTCCTTTGAATATGCTTGTAAGACAGACTTGTTTAAAGAGTAATCACTGAGGGCTGTGATTGATCTATACCACACAGTCAGAAATTTATGAGTACATGCCATTTCATTTTCTCAGGGTGTCATTTTTTTGCTAAATTTAAGCAACGCTGAAAAATTAAAATATTTGGAGGGTTCTCTGACTCTGTGTTTTCAATCAATTATACTGAGTGATTACAAGTGGAAAGGCCTGGGTCATTCAAATGTACTGTTTTCCACTGAAGAAACACTGGAAAATGCAGATGAGGCATTTGATATAAGATGAAGGGGCCAAAGGGGTGAAAAACAGAACAAGGAGTACAAAACAGTCAATATATGAGGAGAATACATGGTAGAAAAACTATTTCTGAATAAAAATACATATTACATTTCTTTTTGCCTCTTCTGCTTTTCTAGAAACAGCCTCCTCTGCTTTTTAAATGTCATCCATATTTATCAGACTGCATGGTTCTTGACATTTAGGAATATTTTTTCATCAAACTGTAACTGAAGCTTTGACAAAGGGTACTAATTATCAAGAGACTGGATTTTTTTCCTTTTCCCCCTTTTTTGAAGGAGCAGCAGGCTACAGAGAAAATGTGAATTGTCAGCTATTTCTAGTATTCCTAAAGTAGTCTCTCTTCCCTTATTGTTGAACATACCTATAAGTAAGAATTTAAGAGTTTGCTGAAGCATGTAGAAAATGCAGTTAGTTGAACAACTTGAATTAAAATGACAGAGGTCATTAGATTATCTACTTTAGTAAAAAGAGTTTCCACCTGTTAGAGCTACATACAATCTCTCTTGAAGGAAATCTTACTAATATTTTTAAAAGTAGTTATTGATTACTCACCACCGACAATTTCACTATGGGATGTGTAGCTTGTACGATGTCATGATATGATTACAAAAAAACTGTAGCATTAAAATTTGAGAAAATGCTCAGTTACCAAACAAAAGACTGTGTTGTTTTAAAAAATCCATGTACATTGTGGTGTTTACCCACAAAAGTCGTTCCTGTTAGAAATAATCTATTTTCGTGCTCTTATTGGCAGTAAAGACATATTGGACCCTGATCAGAAAGATAATGACAGTTTTTCACAAAACTCTTTCATAAGCCTTCAAATGAAGCCTAGTATAAGTGTATAGATATACATCTGAAATCTATTATTCATCCATTTTCAGTTGCCTAGCAATGGCACAACTGCAAAAGAACGAACAGTATGTGGTGTGTACTACATGTTTTTTTATTGTTATTGATACCTTTGTGTCCATATAGTTCTTTACTATGATCTTGTCTGCCATCATATATAAATTATTTTATTTCCTTGACTTGTCAAATGCAAGCCAATTAGTCTGAAGTGAGATTTTTAAATAAGGAAGAATTACAAGATATTCCTATTACAAAATCAATTTTAATTTAGTTACAATATCAAATTCTGCTTTGAATACATGCTCCATGAATTCACCTGTGCTAATAACATTGTGTAGGTGAGATAATCTGAACAAATTTATAAAAAATCAAGGCTAAACACAACTTCCGTGTCTCGCTCAGCCTTGTTTTAATGTCATTAACTGCAAATTGACACAGGGTTTTTATCTTCTGTTTATCTAATCGTAATCTCTAAGAAAAAATGAGGCCCGTCCTAGTAAACCATCAGGGATGTCCACTGCCAAGTAGTTACCTGCAACAGCAGAAAATAAATACAGATCTCAGTATTCTTAAAACTTGGCACTTCCTAAACAGTGAACTTTTCTTCTTGTCACTCCTTCTCATCCTAAATATAATTCCTATTAATGTTTTCATGTTACAGTTTATAAACAATCAGACATTTAGAAAAAGAAAGCAAAGGAAATAAGTACAGTTCTACCTCTGAAAAGAATGCATAACAGAACACCCCAGCATGGCTCTGCATAGTACTCTGCAACTTTATTTTTCACCCTGAGAAACAATGCATCATGCTGACTTAAAGCAAACAAATAAAAATGGCAGAAGAACCCTCTCGTCTTCCACTTTGCTCATAGGCTGATGAAAACTAAGGCATTCTTAGCAACTGTGTCCTTCTTATTGACTGGTATCCCCAAAAGCATGGAACATTGAGTGACATTGATCTATGTCTTATAGCTCCATGTAAAATTGGTGCTCCCTTCCTCTTTTTGGTTTATTCCCCTCAGCATCAACTCATAGAAATTTTCTGGACTTCAGGTGAACTTAGGTGAAACAGAGAATCCATGGTTTAAATGGTTGTTAAAAATTCATTACTTCAATAAGACTGTATGCATTCAGAACAGTTGAAAAATATTGCCTGTGAGCCAAGAAATAATCAACTATTTATCCTGATAATGAAAAATTTCTATTGTACTTATTCAGTGGTAGGATTTCCATGCAAGGTCAATTTACCTGACCTAGTATAAATACTGCAGGCATCAGGTGTGCCAGGTAAGACAAGAATCCCTTCTGGTTTCTACATTCACATACTTTTGAATATTTCTGTCTGGCAGACAGAGCACAAAAATTTCATGATGGGGGATAAACAGCCTTAAGCAAATAGGACATTTGAAGGATGGTGTAAATAGGAGAAAAGAGAAAAGTGGGATTAAAATGTAGCAGATCCCCTGAGAGAAATTATTGCCAGGCAGTTCAGAGTAATTTCCATTTTTAAGTAGTCCTTGTGAGAAAGAGCAAATCATTTTCAGTCTAGCATTTGAATACTGAACTAACTAATGGAGAAATGGCAGCTCTGTGGTGGCTTGAGCAGAGATGCAAGTGTTTTTTCCAGAGAGATCTTTTTCTGCTCCATAATCAAACTACATTTGTCTTAGAACTTCTTGAGCCTATTTTAAGGTAAACTAAGATCTCATTTAGCCCTGTGATATTTCCAAGCTTCACCGAGAAGCAGTGACAGCATGAAGAGATCAAAATTATTACACTCTAGTGAAAAACAGCTTTGAGTAAAAGAACTTAGGCAAACTGATACATGACATAAAAGCCAGGAAGGCACATATACTGCTGGCACTTTGGCCTACCTGTAATGTTAATGTGTCCCTAAATCTCCTACATAAAGCACACAAGTATGCCCAAGGAGAGTATAGGGGTGCATCTGCCGTAAACTGGCCTTCTGGCAGAATTGAGTGATCTGTGTCCCTGTGCCTCTGAGTAACCTCACTTACTGCAGACAACTTCTCTTAGACTTCTTATGGCACCCTGATTGCAACCCCAAGGCATATGTCTGTAGCTATATATGTATTTGTGTCTTTCGCTCTGAAGTGTCTGAGAAGAAGTGGCCCACAGAGCTGTGTATTTATAGATTGATGGTGGGAGGATATGCTGGATGCTCTGAGGCCTGCCATGAGGTTAAGGGAAAGACAGTACACTCAGCAGGGCAAGGTTTTGGGTGGTTTGCAAATCTATGGAGAGTGAACATGCCACAAGCTATCAGAGCCACACCCAGGTTTTGTGTCTTGGATTCACCCTAAGGAGACCCCAGGAGGCCAGAGGGCCCCTCTTTCAGCAATATGGTTGATCAGGACCCAGTAACAAACCAGGAAACTGGGTTATGGGACAGCATAAATACATTCCAAAATAGGTTAGACAACTCACTGGCTGAAGGCACCCTACTATCCTTTTTGAACAGAAAGGTGTTTGATCGATCATATATATCTCAATTTTTTACCTCTGAAATTTGAGTGACATGAAGCTTCTTTAGGTCTTCCATGTTATGGGGTGATACATATAGTGCTATCCCTCTGTTATAGGCACAGATTGGAGAGCTAGAGAAAACAAGGATAAGTTTAAAAAAATTAGTTGAGGGCTTTATTCCAATGCAGTTTTGCTAGAAAAATGTGTGACCCGAGTAAAATGCTTGTATTCACATAGAAGTTGGTGGCAGAGGACAGGAGGAATTCATGTCTTTTGAATGCCAACGTAATATCCCTACCACTTAGGTAACATAGCTGTAAAAGCTGTACGAGAACCAAGTCACCAATCAGTTGCCCTAGAATGAAGTTGCAGCACCTATTTAGTCAAATAAGTCAAAAACCAGGTAATGTCTTTCCTTATTCTTAACCACATAGGTTAATAATTTTAATAAAACTGCTTACATTTTTAAAAGCATCAGCTTTTAAAGAACACTGAAAAATTAAAAGAACCTTGTTACTTTTATATATGAAAGACAGCTCGAGAATTTGAATTTTATTTAGAAGTTATATTTTAAAACTAGATTTAATACAGACAATCACAATGCACAATCTGCATTGTGTGGGGTCAATGCATAGCCAAACTAATTTTGTGAAGTTTGGCACAAAAGAAGGAAAAAAGAAGCTTTTCTGGAGATTGCCAGGACCTCCAAATCCATTTTAAAAGCATAATGAAATAGCTTCCTGTTTTACTCCTATTCTTTTAATTAAAAGGAAAATGCTCTTTGACATACAATGGGAGCTACTGTTCCTATCTTAACCACAGGGATGTGAATGCAGGGCAGTCTTACTGTTACAGTCAGTGGATATAAAAATCACACTCTGTGGTAGGAATATACCACAGAGAAAAACAGTGCAGGGATGTCCAACCCAGCTGAGCTGAGCAGTTTTGCTCACACAAGCAAAGAAAAACCAAAAACTTAATTCACTGCTTCCCACGGGCAGGCAGGTGTTCAGTCAAAAGCAGAAGGGCAGGGCCTGTTCAGTCAACACCAGAAGAACAGGGCCCCATCACATGTAATGGTCACTTGGGAAAACAAAGGCCATCACTCCAAACGTTCCCCCGTCCTCCTTCTTTCCTTGAGTTTTAAATACTGTGAATAATGTCAAATGGTTTGGAATATCCCTTTGGTCACTTTGAGTCACCTGTCCTGGCTGTGTCTCCTCCCAGTCTCCCATGCACCCCCAATGTCCTCACCAGTGCAGCAGTATGAAAAGCAGAAAATACCTTGGCTCTGTGTAAGCCCTGCTCAGTAATTACAAAAATATCTCTGTATTATCAACACTGTATTCAGCACAAATCCAAAACAGCCCCATAACTAGCCACTTTGAAGACAATTAACTCTACCCCAGTGAAAACCAGTACAGGGAGTTATGATGAAAACGTGAGAGTTCTGCTGAGTGAGATGAATGCAGTCTACCATTCAACAAATCCTGCACTTACAAGAACTAGATAGTAGTCAATAAACCCCATAAAAATCGGGAGAAGAAAAGGGCATCATCATGTTCATGAAGGGATCAGATAAATTCATGGTCAAAAATCTATAGATACTTAAGGGAGATAGTAATGGATGTATCCTCCAGCAATACACATACAAATACTGTGAATGCTGGTAGACAACCAAGAGAAATGGCCAGGATTCCATGCATTTCCTAAATAACTCTTCCCAGTGCCAGACAGAATAGAGAGCTAGAGAGACCACTGTTCTGATGCACAAAGTTACTTATCCTCACACTGAGGGGCATACACGCTCTGGTGTAACTGAAGTGTATCTACAGAATGTTCTGTCATATAGTACAGATATACGGGATTTTTCTAGCAGTACAAAATACAACTATGAATTAATTTACAAGATGGTTGCCTGGGAATTCTGTGTACCAGTTACAGAACAGACTTAAACCACTAAATTTTAGAGAGTGCAAGCCAAAATATTGCTTATTGGACTTCCTCGCTCTCTAGGTAAGTCTCATCTGACCTGACTTCAAAATGGCTGTCCATACACAGTAAGCCATGGTAAGATTGATTTTTGCCCTGAAGAAATTAAACCCAAACTGTAATTTGATCTTGTCTTTATATATACAAAGGGCATATTACCAATTCTACTAGCTGTTATCTGCTGCCATGTGTAAACCCTGAGATAAAAATTCAAATAGAGGTTTCTAGTGCCATTCCTGCTATGTGTGACTGTGTGCAAGACAGTTAATTTTTAAGGCTGCATGTCCAGGAGCTCTGGATCTGGCTACACTAGTACTAACTTATTCATCTTTTATGTAAATTTATTGGGAATTTTAGTTATTCTGTAATACCGTAAATTAAGCAGGACTTTCTAAGATTGATCTAAGTGGCTGTGCTGAGAGTTTAGGCCATGACTTTTTCCACTCCTTATTTTCTACTGTCTGTAAAATGAAGACTCCACAGCTTGCAGAACTTTTAATGTTATTAATGTTTATACAGCGCTCAGAAAAAAGACACAGTACAAAGGCAAGATATTATTGCTTTTACAAAAGTTCAGAGACTTGTCTTTTTTTTTTATTTATTCCCATTTGACCTTTGAAAGAGGCGAAATCTGAACTTTCTGCTGTTCCTAAATATCATTTTAAGTCTTACGATTTAAAACCTTTACTACCTTTGTTCTAGCATTACTCATCATTACTGGCCAAAGCAAATACATCCCATCTGATGCTGTGAAATTGAGAATTAGACAGATTTAAAATAATGATGGCTAGAAAACAGCTATACTTTAGCCTTAACATTATGATCACAGAACTTATGATAACTGGATTTTAAAATAGTAATTCCAGTGAATTCCAATGGTGCTTAGTAATTCAAGAGCACCACTTTCCTACCTTATAATTTTTTGTGCTTACCTTCTCTTTTCTCAAGTAACCAGCTGAACTATGCTACAAAAGCAATGTAGTTAGATAGAAAGTCTTAGATATCGCTGTAGGTGTCTGCAGTACCTGTATGCCCCTGTAACTCAACAATGACACAGCAGTTCTCCCCCCCGCAAAAAAAATCTTTCCAGAAGACAAGAGTGTGCTAAGAAAATACAGTGTATTTTGTTGGCTACAGCTTCAGCAGATGCAAATATTAAAAACTGCAACCTGTTAAATTCTTGAAGTTAAGTGGTTATCTGGAAGTGCAGAAGTTCAGTTCTCAATCAGGAGTTAGGTAAGTAGACTATTTAAGGCTATCAGGTCTCTTTTAAAAAGTGATGGTATGATGACAGAGGAAACTTCTTTTTCGGGTTGTAAAGAAACTAGCCCAAAAAGTTCTGACATCATAAGACAACTACAATAAAGTTAAATGCATCAGCATGACCATTTTTAACAGATTATTAACACGATTTTTTTATGTAAGTAAAACAGAGATTTCAGGACCATATTACTGGCTGTGCAAATCTTCAATGATCTGTAAAATCATATTCGGTTACATATAAAAACATATAAATTATTTATATGTTCGTATAAAAAGAACTAAGTATTTTTGAAGAACCACTTAGTTGATAGCATTTGTTGATAGCAAAATATGGATATTATTTTCAGAAAAACTGATGCCTATGATTCTATTGCCCATTGTATGAAAAAGGCAACATGATGTTGTTTGAAATAGATTTTAACTTCAAGGTTATTCAAGCTTATAGTCAATATACAGGAGAAGTTGCTTTTCAGGAGACTTCACTTGTATAAAAGTCACTGTATTTTGTCATTAGAACTTACTGACAAATACATTTAATTTATGTTCAGTGTAATGGAACGACTCTGTCATTTCTTCCTGTTAGGACAGTGTCCTGGTTTGGACACTGGGGAGGTTTTACTAAACGATGAGAGATGTAATAGAGAAGACTACAACAACATAGTAATTTATTGATTACAAGCTATAACCCGACAATAACATGCAAAAAGGAAAAAAAACAACTCTGCTGCTCTGTGCCAGCTGCTAGGCCGTGGAGGGAGAGGAAGGAACACACGGACAGTGCTGGAGAGGTGATGCAGGAGGGTCGCACTATGGAACCGCTGGAAAATCAAGGCAGTAAAAGGAAACCCCAGGGAACCCCAAGGGGAAGAGATACCACACTGCTGCAGCTGTTGCTTGAAGCTGTGTGGTCCTCTGCCTGCGCTGCCTCAGCTGTGGTTGTGCCACGCCGCTGCCCAGGACGAGTGAGAGAGCTGAGAGGAAAAGGGTAACCAAGCTGAGTGAACCGAGCTGAGAGTGAAGCTGAAAAGGGGCGAGGACTTCTGTGTCTGCTCCTTTTGTAATGTGCCTGTTCTCAAACTCTTCTTCTGGGGAGTGCCACTTTCCCACTGGTCAGTAGCCTGACTTGGTGGGCACTGGGCACCACCCCCTCTGTGGACCTTACCATGAAGGCAAAATGGTGGCTGCTGACCAAAATGCCTGGGGCACGGGCCACCCCCAGCCCTGGCCCACTGTGCCATGGCAGTCCGTGCAGGTTGGACCAGCCCCACGCATGGCCCTCTCGCACTCATGGCCCGCTCTGCGGCTGTGCACGGCCAGGGGAGCCCTGTGCTGTACCACTGCCTAGCAGCCACTCCAGAAGGGAGCAGACCTGCCTGCCCGCTGCAAGATGCTGGGGTCCATCCATTTCGCCTACCCCACTCTTTCATGAAAACACAAAAAGAAAATTTAAAAGACATCCCTGTCTTCTCATTTCCCCAGCTAACCTACACCCCCTCCCTGAACCCACAACATAGTTATCACCACTTAGGAGTTTAAAGTCATTTTTAACATTGGATGATACTTATTTTTGCATTTGATGGTCCCTGGATGGACCTTCTCAGTCGTTTTGTCTTTAGTACCTGTTGTCTTTTCTGTTAAATTATGCATTTCCCACTGTTTTCTCAATATAAGTTTCTTTAATAAAGGAAATGGAAATTCTCCATGCTCTTAAGTTACTTCTTGTCTTAATTTTTTTAACTATCTTTAAATTTCCCTATATTTTTTTCTATGCCAACACCTGCATTTGTCAGTGTATAACTTGCATATTTGGCCATATAGTTTCATATCTGTCCCCTAACTTTTCATATCCATCAAGAATATAAATGAATCATAAAGCTTCTATCTGTTACAGTATATGTACATTATATGTAATCTCTTAGGCTTTTCCAATTGTTGGTGTTCATTTTCCTACCGACTATTTGAGGAAGGCGAACATATAAAAGAGTACAGTCCTGAAAGGACAACTTCAGGCATCACTCTAGTAAGGCTCAGGGACTGATTAATTAGGCTGAGCTCTCATCAGATCTTAAAGGTGGAGTGGGTGTGCTAAAAACAGTAAGCCAGATTGGGCCTTGAAGAGAGGAAACTTCAGCGGTTTCAGAAATACGTGTAAATGTGGAAATATTCAGAATATTATGTATTTCTCCAGCCAGACCTACTGAAATTTTGAGAACTGTCAGTAATACTGATGTAATACTTCTCTCTCAAAACAATCCTGGTTTATATTTTGTACAGTTTAGAAGAAATGAAGAAATCAGTTTTACAACTGATTTACAACTGATATTAAAGTGAAGTTTTTTCTCCATTAACTTGCCCCAATTCGATACTAAAGAAACTATAGAATGTTTCTGAACTTTTGTTGTTGCTTCTTTTCCTAAAAAAATAAAAAAAAACAATGAAAAGAAAAAGAAACATGGGGAAAAAATGAGAAAAAAAAAAGAGTTAAAAAAAGAAAGAAGGAATACCACATAGAGAAGCAGCTTTTGTAATAAAGATAAATTTGGTAACTACTGTTTGGCAGACACAGCCTGGACAAGATGACTACCCTCCAGCATTCTAATACTGCTGTTTAGTCATATGTCCAAGACCGCTCATTAGCATTCCCAAGCATGCATCAATTTGGAAGTGTATTTCTTCTAACTCATCAATATGGAAGCCCCAAAGTGCACTTTATTTGTGTAATAGCTTTCTTCAAGATGTTCAGAATCAGTTGTGGCTCTTCTGGTTATATTAAAGTGACAGCCACTCAGAGGGGAAAAAAAGTTTCTTTTAGCTAAATAATAAAAGCAGATAGTGCAAAGAAATAATGCGCTTTGGACTTACTGCTTTAAGCAGGGACAAGAAACATACGATATTCTTAGATACTGATTCTGTTTCCCAGGTTCAGCAAATATCTTCAAGAAAAGCACACCTGGTATGCAACATTATTTTGCTTGCTAAGAATATACTTTCACATGGTCAGTAAATTTAACAGCTAAACATTCAAACAGTCCAGAGACTGATGAGTCCAGTTTTATTCAGAGCACAAAACTGTTTTGCATTTTATTGACTTTTTAAAAATTTTCTCGTCTAACAGGAGCTTTCCTTTCCCCACTTACTCAGTAAACATTACTAGTGTAAAAGAACGGCACTCTGGGAGGACATCATTCAGCGTACGCTTTGATAACCTATATTTGTACCTTGCTTATTCTGTTGTCCTCTGTTCACATGCTATGAGTTGTCATTCATCTTGCATCACTTGTTTCTTCGGAGACAGTGAGTCAGAGATTCTCTTACAAGAACATAAAGAATCATAGAATAACCTGGGCTGGAAGGGACCTTAAAGATCATCCAGTTCCAATGCCCGTCCTACAGAGGCAGGGACACTTTCTTCTAGACTATGTTGCTCAAAGAGTCTTCTAACCCAGACTTCAACACTTGAGCACAAATCTCCTCCCTTTTTTATGAGATCTGTTAACAACTCAACTGTTAGCAGCTTTCCAGAGTATAACTTATCCAAGAAAAAGAACAGTTCATGGATGTGAAATTTAACAAAGTTGTAAAGGGTTTTTGAATCAGTTAATAAGAGTTCTGTAGCAGGTAAACTGGAACTGTAACCAACAGGAGCATAAGCTGTACTTTATAAGGCACATTCACCACATATTACTGCCTAATGTGTTCACTCAACTGGTTAAAGGCATTTTTATAGCACAGCAGAATTCATTCTCTTCCATCAGACTCCTGTAAAAGAGAACAGCAATATTTATACACCTTATAGAGCTGTGACAAGGATTCACTAGTTAGATATAGATTGGTTTTCAAACAGTGTGACTCAACTGCTTCTGAGCCTCTCCACACCTGTCCCAGCAGGACCAGGACCCTAGGATCATCATTCCCTGGATTCTCTCCTCCAGGATTTGGTGAAACGGAAAAGGAGGACTTCGAGAGAACCTGCTTTGCTGTATGCTGCAAAGCATTTCTGATGAATTACTAGAAAACTTAGCAACGGTGTAACATTAAGCAAGGGAACACACTTAGAGCTGGCATCAAACAACACACATTGCATGAGGCCAAAGATCTGAAGAAGTCTACAGATAAGAGGGGCTTCCTTCTAGCTTTTTCAGTGTTTCTTTTTGGAAAGTTCAGGATATGCTTTCTATCCAACCCTGTTTTCCCATGCTGTCCTCTAGCCTCTTGGAGCATTCTCTTATGCCTGGTGCATATTGCAACAGCTTTTCAAGGGGAATGTGTAGCTACACAAAAGACATCCCACACCTATAGAGAGTAAGAAGAAAAAAAAGTCCCATGGAACCTCCACTGCTTGGAAAGGAGCAAAGGAAATGTTAGTGAGGGAACCCTTCACAGGCAAGTTTAAAATGCATGGTCTGATCTACTTATAGCAAATTTATTTTTAGATGCCTCAGTTATTCACTGAAAACTAGGTTTAATTGGACATAGGGTAATACTTTCCTGTCTTAGAGAGGGGAAACAACTATTTTCTTCCAGGCTTTAGTCATATGTAAAGCTATTTTTTCTCAAAGGTTGATACAAAGAGGAAATAATTTCTACAGTTTCAGAATTGCACATATGTACAGTTGTGAATCATTCCTGCTTTAACACTTGACAGCATGTAAAGTAGATGGACTGTTTTTTGCTCATATTCACTACATATCTGCCTCCTCCTGACAATACAATTTTGGCTTCATAATAAATCCCTGCTGCAAATCATCTTAAGAATTCTTGTCCCATAATTCACCCAAAGCTTTTTGACCTTGTTAACTACAGACTTTAGAGTAGGAGTTTGAAATAAATGTCAGTCTTGCTGATGTGGCCTTATTGTTTTCTCCCAAGAAGACAGCTTAATATGTTTAGACCACTGGAAGTGCCAATCCTTCAAAAATTTCAAGAATCATAATTAATTTATTTTTTTAATGAAAAGCAAAACAGAGTATGACAATAACTTTTGTCCTGTATGCTAATGAAGTTTTAAGATCTGCAATGAAACACTGATAAATACAAAAGGAGGAACCAGGAAAAATGTCTGTTAGTAGTAATTTGGTGTCCATTAGATTGTCATTGCGGAGCTTGGTCTTAAAAAACCCCAGTGTACTGATCTGGTAACAATGAAAGGAAGTAAGTTTTTTACTTTACTGATGACAAACTTTAAGAAATGCAATGTGTATCTAGATTAATTATTTCACCAAAGTTTTGCTTTTCTCCTGCTGAAGTCAATAGCCATATTTCTATTACTAAAGAGTCAGAAGGTGCTGTAGTAATGGTTTTGTAGCAATTGAACTTGAATGACAGCAGGTAAGGAGACAAATATGAACTCAGACCTTTTGATTCTTTTCTTATCTGTATGCATTAATAGAGGAAACTACTATAGGGTGAAATATTTTTCTTATTTATGCATCCTTTTTTCTTATAGGAAATTGAGGATATAAGAAGAAAAGTTGTAATGTTGGAAGGTCTACAGGTACCTGGTGCCTTCAGTTCTGAAATGTCCTACAAGCATCATCAACTACACAGTCCTACCTGGAGACAACACTTGCAAAACAGACATAACCATAAAAGAATGCTGCACAGGATTTTGCTGATGATAAATTAGATAAGATGGTGAACATTAGGGACACTTGTAGAATGACAGTACTAAAAAAATGTAAAAAAATCCAACTATACAATGCCTATTGACTGCATCAGAAAGCTCTACAAAAAGCCTCTAAGGCTCTGGCTGAATTTTATGAATTTTATTAAGCACAAGATTATGGATTAAGAGTCTTATTTGTAAGAGTTTGTAGGTGGTTTTGATACACCATGCTGAAGGCAGAACACCTGAACCAAGGAAAGCATGAAGTCCTCCCCTTAGTGCTATATGCGATCAGAGGACACTCTTTGGTCTTCTCACATTCATACCAATTTCTAGCCATGATGCTGAGCAGAGCATCTGAGATTTCAATGGTTCTTCTGAAGGATTTAGGAGATCCTAAATCAGTTAATACCCGCCAAAGTGTCTTGCTTCTTTTTGCAAGAAATTTCATACAATTTCATGCCACTTGTTAAGTGAAAGTGATCCACAAAGCATTGAAATGAAATTTTAAAGTAAGATGTTTCTGAATTAAATGCTCATGAGAGCTAATGACCTTAAGTGAGGCATGATGCAAATAGAAGCATGACTGAGCAAACTGTCCCAGTAATTTCTGGTTATCCTCCTTCTGAAAAACAAACTTGTAAGTGTTAGCCTTAAGTTTCTCATAAATAAATCCAGACTATCTGCATCTGCTGAGGCTACAGGAAAAAACCGGGTTATATTCAGTCTTTATGTTCAGTCTCTTTAATCAGCTTAAACCTGTTTTTTCCTGTTCAATTTGCATCAGTGAATTCAGAGGCACTGAGTTAACAGAATTGATTTTAAAATAGATTTCAATTAAACCATGTAATTTATGACTTTAGAAAAGCCTACTTGGCTCAGCATCTAAAGGCAGACACGGTAAGTGCATTGACACACAGGATTTTTTTAAGACATATGACAGGCCTCTTAAAATCTAACCTGAAGGCGCAAACATTCCCTCTGCTTCTCTGGCAGTAACTTTCTAGAGATAGAGCTGCATTAGCATTATTTGATCCTGCATAATTCTTGAAGCTCTCTTTACCCTCCTGAGTGTTTTTGGGTAGGTTCATGATGTTTGAATGGACCCTTTCCTCACGCGATAGAGAACTGTTGTTCTCTATGCCAGGTTCTGTGTTAAGAGCAGCCATGCTCTGTGACTGATCTAGGCAGGACTGCTCAGGTAATCACAAGGAAATAAAGGATCATGATGGGGTTTCATAATTTTGGATTTTTTTTCTTGAAGCTTAGAATGTGGCTTTATTTTATTTGGAACTATACAATGTTTATATGTTGTTTTGAATTTGCTGCTACACTGAGCATGGAAAAACACAACTTTCCTCCTGTGTGAAATAAATGGTGACAACATGTAATCTTCTTCTTCACTATAATTTCCTTCCTTTTAAGCAACTGAGTAGTTATCTTGATAAAACTTTCTCCATTAGCCTTATCACTATCTTACTACTTGCACATACCTGTTGTATGACTAAGCATCCTAATTGTTTGGAGAAGTAAAGTTCACATTGTTTGGTACATGAAGTAAATAATTCCCAAGAAAATGTTATGGGAATAACTCACAGAAGCACATCAGTTTCAGTGATCAAAAAGAACATTTCCATTGAAAATGTACTCAGTGTTTAATGCAAACATTACTACACAATTTGGCAAGTGATATCTTCTTTTCTAATGCTAATATGAATATATATAGTTGTACTTCAGATACAACTGTTTCAATTATGCTGCCAAAATATGACCTACTTCTCAGGCATAACAATGGTTCCAGGTCAGGCTATTTCAGTTAAAAAGTTGAAAGAAGTGAAGAATGAACATTTTCAGTCAGGCAACTGCACTGTCAGCAGCACAGGCCAAGGACGGTCATTCATGGAGACAGAGCAGGGGAACAACAGATGAAGACACGGAGCTAGGAGAAGGTGTTAAGGCTAACCATGGGAGCTTTTCTCGAGATAAAGTGATACCAGGAATGGATCTTCAGACCTTAGCTTAGGACCTAGCTGGAGCCTCAGTCCTTTTTTTCCCCACTTCATGAAATCCCACTTTACCTTTGAAAATAAACAAAAGTTTTCTGCTCACTTCAAGTCTCTGGGGGCTTTGACCTCCTCACCATGTTTGTATGTACCCCTCCCCACACTCTGCTTTAGCTCTGTGCTGTCTTTGATGCTTTTGGCTAAAAATACACAATTACAGCTGGTTTTCAGAACCTTGTATTGTTTCTTCCGGTTCCAGCAGCCAGATCAGGAGGCAGCAGGTTCAAATCTTAGCAAGGCTCATTGATGAGAATTCTGCTCTTTT
>VYZS01078632.1:40388-51607 GCA_013400695.1 Neodrepanis coruscans | reverse complement strand
TGACTTTGCATCGTACTGATGTGTCCGCGTGTTCCTGGAATCCTGCATGAATATAGCACCGCGACACCTGCCAAGCAAACCAAGGCATAACACACACACAGAAAATTGCATTTCTGTCAATGTTTGTTTCTTTGGCTTGACCCTAACCTGCTTATTTTATCTGAATTTCTTACCGTTAATAAATAAAATACTGCATTAAATATATAAGGGTAAATGAGATAACAGAAATTACCGTCTTCTTTTTGTGCTTGTGAAGCATCTACTAACAAGGACAACAGGTTGTAGGCTAAAGCTTTGAACATTTTTACAATAGAACAGTATTAAACAACTTCATAAATTTGTATGTGTAAATTTCTTGGAAAGGTTCAATAGAAGCATTTTACCACACAGGGCAGAGTAGTAAGATATTTAAAGATTTTAACATTTAATTGTCCTCTTGAAGTATATGACTAAACAATTTTCAGTATCCTTCTAGGGTACTTCTAGGGAATGCAAAATGAGATGCTACATATAGTAGACACATCACAGGAAATTTATTCTCTTTCAGTATTTCAGTTGCATTAAGAATAGAAATACACTGTGGTGAATCATATGCAAACTGAAGGCATAAAATAATGTCCATTAAGGGAATGCTAACATTCTAATTGCTAAATATCTCTTTGCTATCACATCTTCCTCTGCTGGATATCTCAGTGGACTCATCACACTCTGGACCCACATGAAATCCACATAATTTCTCATGCTTATCTCAGGTAAAGATAATTCTGTTCATACATTCTTACCTAAGGGAGGGAAGGTATCCTTCCCTCAGAAATTGAACACACTGATTTTAACCTACAGGAAATAGCAAGGACCCATAACATATCCTGATGAATACTCTGCTATTTCTTAAAAATTTCTTAAAATTTTCTATTACAACGAGAGTGTCATAGAGTAACGTGATACATGGTTCAGGTAACTTCTGATAGTTTAAATATGCAACAAATAACTCAAAAGTTGAGTCTTTATAAAAAATTTTTAATGTTCATATGTCATTACTATAATTATTTTTTTTAACTATATTATTACGGTCTTCAGAAATTAACCTACCAGCTTTCAGTATTCAAATACATTTCTGCTAATGATCTGTTCTCTGGAATATACAACTTTTTCTGTCTACTTTTGGCAATGTCCCTTATCATTAATTTGTCTTTAGGCCAAATAAATTCCCTACTCAGAGCTTTTGTTCCTATTTATATCCTTGCTTTTCAATATTCAGAGCATGTTTGTTAAATTCAGTGGTTTCTTTCATTTTCTTCAAAGTTTCTTCCTCTAAGAATAGGTGACATAGGTCAGAGTCCTTGTCAGTCTCTGGTCACTACACATTTTTTTATGAAATTAACACAAATTAATAACTTGCTCATACACAGAATCTTGAAATTGCCATAATGTGACAGGATAGGAGAAAACAAAAAGTGTCTTGATTCATGGCATTTAACTCAGAATTCTTAATAATTTTTATGAATGAACATTTATCATCTGAATATATTTGTTAGAAAAAGTCATTGACATTTATATTCTAAGGTTCTTTTGAAAATGGATCTATTTTCCTAGATCACTTCTGAAATCTGCTTCTAATTCTAACTCCAACAGTCTGCAGGAAAGGGATGAATGAGCCCTAATCTCACAAAATCTAATCTCATAATAAGTGAAAGAGAAGAGAGGAAGTGGATATAGTGATAGTGCTTAAATACACTTTCCTGACAAGAGCTAGTGTGTTCCTGAAATAAGTACTTTAGCCTTCCTTCACAGACAGAGACTTGACCTCTGCTATCTTGAAAGGACCGAAAAAAAAAAAAACAAACAAGAACAAACCCAAACACACCAAAAAACAAAATAAAATAAAATAAAAAACCCCCAACCAAACAGACCAAATTGCACCAGGAAAACACCACAAAAGAACAAACAACAGTCCAAAGGTGACCAAGGCCATGGAAGTATTTAATTTGTTATTTGAGCATATTGAAAGAAAAATCCTTGTGAAATCATAATTCACATCCTTTCTGCACAGTATCTTGGGCTGTGAAGAAGACTAGAAGATAACATTATGCTCTCCATAATGCTAGAGCTGTTTCCACTCACATTCATTGCATGAATCTTTATTTGTTGAGAGATATTTTCCCACTATCTTGGCACATAATACTCCTTGTCTGTACCTGGCTTTCCTCGGTTGATTGGGGGTGGGGGGGTTGGTGGTGGTTTTTTGGGGTTTGGCTTTAATTTTGTATTTTGAGTTTTGGTGTAGGGGATTTTTTTGTTTTGTTTCAGGGGGGCTTGGGGGAGCATTTGTTTTTGTTGGTGTTTCTTGCGGGGGTTATGGTTTTGGGTTTTTGTTTTGTTTATTTTGTTTTGTGGTTTTTGGGGTTCATTTTTATTTGGGGTTTTTTTTGTGTTTGTTTTGGTTTTTTAGTTGTTTTGGGGTTTGGGTTATTTTTGTTTTTCAGTACAAAGTTATCAGACCTGCACTAAAACAAGAGTGCTTCATAGAATTTTATAGGTATTGTGCCCTAAAAGTTTTCAGTTTTTCATTGCCAAAAGATTGGCTCAAAGGGAAAGGGCAAAGAAGATGTAACCACATTCATGAATTAAGCTAGAAAAATATGGGAGTTGCAGTCTCAGGCTTACACCACTAAGTAGGTAGAAAACTGTCAAAATCCCTCTCCCCTTGTCAAGTGGTACAGTGGATAGAATTATGTTTACTGCCTGTGCTTATCTTACACCCTTACCCAATTGCTTGTTTCCTTTTGCACGTAGAACAAACCTGTGTCAAGCTATTGTTTTGTTTCCCTCAAGGCTGCTACTGAGTCATATTTGCAATAACATCTACATAGACAAATGAGAGGAAAACAGAAAATAATGCTGCGTCTTTGAATAGAGGTGTTAGGGAAAGTAGGATGAAATATTAGTGTGTGTGTGCGCACATCTCACTGTGTTAGAAAAGGACTATAAATGTGGGAATATTTTATTCAGGGAACTTTGATACAACCTTTAAAGAAAAGAGCATGATCTGGAGAATTATATTTGTATAACCATGGTATTAATATGTTTATTACTGTAAATTAGAAAAAAATTGCTGAAAAAATTGAGTGCTGTTGCTATATACCTCCCTTGTTCCCATTTGTATTTCATAATATACCTGCCGGAGATTTCAAATTGCTTCAAAAAAAATTATGTTAATAAAGAGTTGTAAAGGGTTTCAACATTATGTATGTGTAATTTTATAAAACAAGTGAAAATGAACCAAATTCAAATTAAAGAGTATTTGTTAGGTTCCTGTAAGAACATGATTAATGGGTAGCTTATGCTGGCTGTAAGGCTTGTTGAGAGTTACAATGCAGAATAAAAATCAGGATAATCCCATAAGAGTGACACAGCAACAACAACAAACTGTGGATACAAACTGACATTGGCTGAGTGCATATCATGCTTTAAATGTATTCTTTTGAGAAGTAGAGACTTATTAACAATGGTTGCTTAAAAATGACTATTCAGTGCCTTATTAATGATAAGAAGCAAGCCCAAGTCAATCTCACTACACAACAGAAAAAAAATCATGTAAAAGAAATAATAAAACTGTCTAGTAGAATGAAACAATGTCAGAAAGGGGGAGCAGACAAATATTTGTGCAGTGAAAATACTGTGAAAAGCTGAACTTGGTGTTAGAATAGGCAGTTCAAAGCAGAGGTGCATTTTGGGGTACAGGTACATCTGTCATCTGTAATTCTCTCACTTTTGGTTTAGAACCACTCAGTATCATTTGTGTAAATAGGTAATTTACACCATAGTCATAAGTTGGACTCAATAATCTCAGAAGTCTTTTCCAACATAATTGATTCTGTGATTTTGTGATTCTGTGATTCATCATCAAATAGACACACTACATCATGTATAGTGATGTGTGATCTAAGAAGATTACAACAGGAAAAAAAATATGTAAAACTAGAAAGTGCTGTAAAATGTCAGTTCGTAAGAGATACAGTGAAATATAGAGTAAAAGAGATCTGTGCATATATTCTTTTTATTTTAAGGCAACAGGCAAGTTAAGACCATTTTAACATGGATAGTGTAAAGCAATGGTAAAATCTAATAGAAACTATAATAGCACAGCATTTATTTATACAATTATTAATTAAACTTTACTAAAAAAAAGTCAGAGCTCTAGTACCATTTCCAATCAGCTTTCTTGAATATGTAATATGTCAATTCAATTGGATCAGTCACTGTTCAGCACTGAGTCAGCCCAGAGCCTGAGTCTACACTCTTCAAATCTATATGAGATACATCTCCGAAATACTAAAGCATGGAAGAAGATTTGTGTAGTGTCATCAGTGAAGAATGTGCATGCATGACTGGCTATGCATATATACTCTGTGCCCAGATATAAAGCCTAAACTGAATATAATATGTGTCAACTTCTCAATTTCTGCCACAGAGTGAAGAAGATAATTTCTTGTTATGGGAATCTAGCTATTTGGTGAATGCACAGTTTTTAACATCTACAGAAATAATTAAATTTACTGACAAAAAAGAAATCTTTTGCTCAGAAGTCGTATTTAAAAAGAAGAAGCAAGATCTGTCAGCAAAAGAAAACAAATGCTTTTGACATTAAAATAGAACTACTCTGGTTTAATGATAATTGTAATATCTCTTCCTTTTGTAATGCACAATGGCAGAGAGTTTTTGCTTTCACTAATTATCCTTTCCCTCTATGAAAGGGATGATTACATTAGAAATGAGAACTAACTTAGCATTTCTGCTAGGACATCACGGAAATGCAGTAGTACTGGGAACACCTGCTTTGCAAATAGTAGGTTTGCTTCGGGAAACAATATCTTCAATAAATACAGAGCTTGCCCATAAATGTCCTTCAGAAGCAATAACTTCCAAGGTTAGTAGGTAAATCTTTAATATAACAAATACTACTTTTTTCTGGTGAACCTTCTTGTAGGGGGTCACAAGAAAGGAAGTAGAGAGATCAACCCTCCAGGGTGTCAGCAGGAACATTTCTGCCATTCATTGTAAATGACAAAATTACCTTGTTTCTAGAAGCCATTGTTGAATTAGAATTAACATATTTCAGCACATGAATGCCAAATTTACATCTCAAACAGAAAACTTAAAAGGAAAATTTTGAAATTGCCTGTAATATTTCAAATAACGTGAAATGTTTTCAATAATATTATTGTCAATCAATTATATTAAATTATTTATAAATTTTAAGTAGATATACTGCCAGATACACTGATTAACCGAGACCATAAGACAGGAAGGCAGCAACCTCTTCCTGTGTGTGCAATACTTTGTATCAGTGTTAGTCTTTATTTTCACTAAGTTAAAAAAAAACTCATTGAAATTTTATGATTCTTAGCTATTATTACCTGTCGTGGTTTTACCACAAAGTTAGTTATTTTGACAAGAGATGTCCGAGAGAAGCCACAGACACACCCCAAAATGAAGAAAACACACAAATATCACAGTTTATTTCGCACACACAGATAACCCGACAATAAAGTGCAACAAAACAGACAAATTAAGCTTCCCAGGGCCCTTGCTGGATGAGGACACTCTGGAATAGTGCTGGTCTCTCTCTCTGGGGCTCCCGAAGAGACACCGGGATAATTAGAGAAGGCCCGCAACCGATCTGAGGACCCCTCAGCAGCGCGAGCTTCTGCTCGGCTTTTCTGAAGAAAAACACTCAAGACACTTAGAAACCGCGAGCCCCCTCCCCCTCCCTCTAGGCCCCCGGGAAGGGATTTCAGTGCTGATGGAAGAGATGTGGTCCTTTGAACCCATGCAATAGCTGCAGATAATAGCCAGACCACCCACCCCCAGGGAAAAGAAAAAAAAAACACAAGGGAAAAAAACCGACCACCCGAGGGAGAAGTCCGCCCCCCCAAGAATTCATGAGAAAGAATGCGATTCCAAGACAGAGAGAGAATCCATCCCTCCGAAGAGAAAAAAAAAAGAAAAATAATCACGAAAAGACGTGATCATGAAGAAAAAAAGAAACGGCTCCCCCCCTTCCCAGGAAATACCACTCCAAGCTGCCGCGGCGGAACTGCTGATCCATCCTCCACATGGACATAGGCCCCGGCGCAGCAGCGAAGAGCGATGTTACCCCTAGGGTCTCCAAAGCCGAAGAGAGAGAAAATGGTGCCCGTTCTCCCCTTTTATAGGAGGGTCCCAATCCACTGAGCAACACCGCTGCCCCTTGGCCAGCGCGGCCCACTCTCGCCCGAGCGGCGGGCACACAGGCTCCGCGCTGCTGGTGCTGCCGCTGCCACTCCCCCACTGTCTCTGGCTGAGGCGGTGGGGCGGCGGCGGTGCTGCTGTGGCTGTCACTGCCGCCGGTCCCATGCGCGCAACCGACGGGCTCCCTCGCCACCACCGGGGACCCCGCATGGTAGGAAAAAAGACTGGTTTTACTTTCACTTTCTCCCCACGACATTACCCGATTTTTCACTAAGGGGGAATGTAATGAAGTATTCTGCATGATAAGATAAGGAAAGGATAAACTGGGCAATGGAAAATATTTTTCAGACACTATAATTTCAAAAAGTTGATCTGCATTTTTAGTGTATTTATAGCAGATGAATGTTTTATTTCAAAACTTATACATAGTACAATTGATTTTTACAGCAAGAATATCATATGTTGAGTTGTCCTTAAGAGTAACATAAGCCTGCTGTGCCTGCTGAATACTCAAAAAACTTTCAAACTAGATATAATTATGTGTGAGTTTGATAAGGATGTAATCACAGAGTGAATGTGTCACATAGACAAAATTTAGATTCATGATGTTGTATTTATTTGCATAGGATTTGTTGGGATAAAGAAATTGCTATTCAGTATAGTGTGGTTTTTGTTCATTACTACCCAAATCTTCATAGATAATTTAGTCTGAGAAATTAGTCTAGCATACTAGTCTATAATTAGTATTTAAACATCATGCTAAAGAACATACATCATTTACTTTCGTTTCCTGCTTTCTTTCATGAAGTACAAGGTCTAATTTAAATGAAATATTTCACCACAGAGAATGAGAAAATGACATGTAACATAGAAAAATAAAATGGAGGCACTTCTATCAGTCTGACTTAATGAGCTATGAAATATTTAAAAGAAAAATCTGATGAATATTACTGAAATTAAGAGAAAAGTAGGAAGATATTTCTGGATTTGAGAAGAATGGTGAGTAGCAAATTACTGCATCTCTCCAGTGTTTTAATATCAGTTCCTTAGGTCAGACTTTAATTCCCAAGCAGAAAGGAAAAAAAAAAAAAAGAAACAGGAAGAAGAAAAATAAATTTTTTTATTCTCATACCTTCCTTAATTAACACTATCAAGTTCTATTTTGAAATTAAATGGTTATCTAAGCAGGTATCCTAAAGGTACTATCAGGCATTTAAATGCTGTCCAGTGTTTGAAAGCATTCCAGCCTGATAGCCAAATTGACAAACTGCAAGAGCCCAACACTACAGGAAAATTGCAGAAACTTTATTCACATTGCTATGAGAACAGCAGAGGGAGTAGTCAATCTTCACAGGAACAAAGACATAGTGATATCCAGCATCAGAGATAGACATGTATTATCCAATCAATTCTAAAGCATTACACAAAGCTTGGGTAGCTATTTGTAGGCTAGAGAAATAGATAAATATGAAGTTCCATGCCTTCATATCTTCACCAAGACTGGCAAACCAATCCACACAATTAAAAATCAGCCTGAATTTGTCTATACTAACTGTAGTCATTACCCATTGAAATCTATCTGCTTTCTGATTTTAAAATAAAACTTAATTTATTACGCTTTTTCCCCTTCTATTTCTTTGGCTGTTGATAACTTCCTAGAACTTCCTTTTGGCTGCTTTGTGCTGACTTTCTAGGCTATATTTATATCCTACTAATTTATGAAACTCCCCTTGATTATTTATCAGTTATTAGTGCTCCAACAGGTATGATAGTAATGGAAACTAAAAGAATACATTGCATTAAAATTAGAAAAATATCATGTTCCAGTTATTTACTTGATATAAAGAAATGACCAATGAATGGCTTCTTCACATTCCCTTCCCGACATTTAAATAGCTGTAGCCCTTTCACTATTTCCCCTTGAAGTAACCTAGGCTAGGAAGATTTTTTAAAGTGATACTACTGAGCCATTTTATTGTGCTTCAGTTGCAGAGTTGTTAAGTACTAAAAAAGAAAAAGATCATTAAATATTAAAAGACAGATTTATTGAGTGTCAACACAACACTACTTGATCACCTCTGCCTTCACTTGATTGTTAATTTACCTGAGACAAATCTTTTTAAAGTCCAGCTTAATGGTAAAGTACATGATAGCAAAAATTAGATAAGCATTAAATCAAGTAAAGTCCTCTCAGGAATAAACAAATATGCATGAATTTAAAAATAAACTACATTTTTATTTACTGCTAATACTTATTTGAATAAAATACTAAAATTGCCATTTTAACACTTTTCTAATGAACATAAGAAAGTTTTGGAAATACTATCAGAAATTTAAACTATAGCCAGAGGACAAAATGTTAACCTAATAATCAAAAAAAAAAAAAAAAAAGACAACGAGCACTAACACAATCTAAGCAGAAAATGTTTAAAATGTTTACTCTTACCTTCTCTGTGTCACAGTCTCTAATCTATACTGTACTCAATTCTCATATGTTTTTGCTTATAGATAAGGAAGAATATGCATCTATTTTTGGCAGATGTGTGTGGTTTGACCATATGAAGAGCTCCTGGATTTTATAATTTTCATACTGCAAGGAATTCTATGCAACTGTTTTAATATTATTTTATGAATGTGTTATTAAAGACTCTTAAAAAAACCCAAACAACAAAAAACAGAAGAGTGTTCATAAAAGGGGAAGGTTCATTGTCTTTACAGTTCATGCTATTTTCAGTGTACAACAGCTGCTTTTGCAAAAAATGTTGTCCTTAACACATGATTTTGATTATTTGCTACCTCAGGCTAAAATAGACTAGTGTTTCAATCTACTCTCAAAATGAAGAATTTAAAGCCAAAAGTGCCACCACCACATGGGGACTTGTTTCTGATATTCAGAGTCATAACACATTGACAAAGGTCACTTAGAAATGTGATGGATAATTGATTCTTTAAATTGCACAATGACAGTTGCTATTCAAGTAAAAGGCATCGTTTAGTCAACATCTCCATTTTTTGCCAGCTTATGTTGATTTACATGATCAAATGAAATTTTGATGCTACAGAGATTCCTTTGACAACAATATCAGACTCTGTAAATCAATGTTTACTGAGATGTATATTAGTGCCAAGATATGTATGCTTTTGGAAGTCATTTGTCCAAAATGTTTGAGAAACATTTCCTCTTATTTTTTAAGTACAATTTAAAAACTGTATGCTATGGAATATGACTTTCTATAAACTGGGTCAAACTGGACTTCCTTTGCTGTGTTGGAGAATCTGTACAGTATTTGGACTGTTAAGGGTTTCTCACATTTCAACAACAAAGATCCAATTTGTTTTGTCATAGTGTTCTTCTGTGAATCTGCAGCTACTCTACTTTACTCCTGGCTAAGAATTTTTTTCCTTTAGTATTTTTTTCCTTTTCCTTCTTTTAATTTTCAAACAATAATTTAGTAAGGCATTCTAAATCTTGAAACAAAACCAAATTAGTTGAAACAGTTAGACCTGCAATTTGAATCATTACATGAAGTTTGTAATACAATGCCATCTATATAATTATTATTTTGGAGAAAAATAATTGCGTTTTTTGAAAGCTCTTCAATTCATATTAGATATTCATAATCTGAAAGAAACTCCTAAAACCTCTCAGTTCAACATGTAAATTTAAATGTTATCCACATATGAACTTCTGTAAAATGATGAATAAATGTGATTGAAGCACTTGCTGTAAAAGCTGCATAAATCAGGTGCTCTGCCTTGATTCTTCTTGTTTTATATTTTTATCACAAAGAGAAGAAAGCTTTTAATGTCATAGCAGAATCTGAAAACACTACTTGGTCCTTTTTTTCCTGAGTTTTTCATACAATGCAAGTATATGAGTGGGATTTTCATAGCTGAGAATTATATACTGGTCATATACATTTAATAGATAATTTTATTCCTGTAAACTTGCAAACTTCCTCAGACTGGTTGTAATCATCTCCATGAATTGTTAACCAGAAATCAAACTGGATTACAGTAATATGTGTTTCATCTTGAAATCCTTCAACCAGATATCTCAAATACCAATTGACGCGTCTGCAGTGCTTCTAAGGCACGGAGGCACATAGTTGCTTATTTTGGCGAGATAAGCGATTTGCCGTGATTTCCCAGACTCAGTTTGGGAATGCAAGGGAAAACCTGTTCAAAATCTCATGTGTCACACGTCTAGGCAGTGCCTAAAGAAGCTGCACAGCATCGTTGACGCGTCTGCAGTGCTTCTAAGGCACGGAGGCACATAGTTGCTTATTTTGGCGAGATAAGCGATTTGCCATGATTCCCCAGTCATTATTATTTCCAATGTCGTTATTAGTCATCTTTCAATCATTCTGGCAAAAATATTTCACTTCTGACTTTTCCTTTAATTAAATTTTGTTAGGTTTCATTCAGAATTTTATTTCTGTTGCATCTTTTTCTTAGTATTTGAAAATGGTTGGAGTCTTTATTTATGTATATTATTTATGGAGTCTTTATGTCTAAAAATAGTCCTATCTTGAAAGCGTGTACACATGTGGTGAGTTTTCTTGCTTCTTGGTTTTTGACTTTTCTTAATTTTGTTTTATTTTAATTCTTTTTTAACACTGAATTATCTGTACTTATTTTCTTCAGCTGTGACAAATTCTTAGCATTTTAATAAGAAATGTGTACCAGAAAGACCTACGCAATGATAAGCATCAGGGTGAGACAATCTCTTGGACCTTCTCCGTCTCACCACTGCTTATACTGCAACAGAGACATCATAAAATGGTAGAACTAGAGAATAACTTGGAAAATTGTTGGAAAATATCTCTGGAAGCTTTCCAGTCCAGACTCCTTCTCCAAGAGGGCTTCTGGGTTTTGGTTGCCCCTGGGAAGAGGGAGAACTGGAAAGGAAGGCAAAAAGATTGAAAAAGAAAGAAAAATGAGGGGAAAATAAAAAGAGTGGACAGGAGAGGAGAGGAGAGGAGAGG
>VYZS01078632.1:0-40250 GCA_013400695.1 Neodrepanis coruscans | reverse complement strand
GGAGAGGGAGAGGGAGAGGGAGAGGGAAAGGGAGAGGGGAGGAAAAAAAAGAGGGAGAGAAAAGAGAAAAAAAAAAGAAAAAAAGAGAGAAAAAAGAAAAAATTAAAAAGGGAAAAGGAAGGGGAACTAATAATTTTAAAAAATAATGAAAACGTTGTTGCAGCCAATCTGAATTTTTTTTGTTGTCTCTTGACTTGTCACTGTGTCTCTATCGGCAGAATCTTATTCTCTTTTCTCTCGTACTTGAAGACAGTAATGTACTCTTCACTGAAATCTTCTCTTAAGCTTGAAATAAACCAGGTCCCACAGTCTTTACTTCGATGCCCTGTGCTCAAGCCACTAGCTTCTGTGGGACTCTCCCATACAGAGGTGTCTGTCTCAAGGCTCCTGACCAGTAGGAAGGATCCATTCCCAGACTTTCTGGCAGCACCCTGGATCATGTAGTTCAGAATGCAGTGATGACTTCTTTGCTGCCCTGGGGTACACCTCTTACACAGCTAACTTGGCATTCACAGAGCTCTGGGGACTGCTGCTGCTCTGGTTTGACACTGGTTGACCTACTGCAGTCCTTCATCTTTTTCAGAGACCAGACTCTGTTTTCAATTTTGATAAACACATGAGGTTCCAGCCTGTCCAGATTTTCCTGCACTAACATATTTTCAGAATCATTGGCCATTTCCCAGAGTCTTATATGACCTGACAGATATAGGTGGACTGCAGTAGATAACTCTATACATACTGTGGGATGCTTCATAAGCTTGTCATTACTCCAAAAAAGGGTAATTATAGGTCAGACCTGAGATCTGTCAACATTTTTCTACTGGCAGCAGAGATCATGCTATTAATCAATTGCAGAACTGAAAACAAAGTATTTTGGTAGAAGGCGTAGGTTGTCACTTCACTGACCTTTTCCCCACCTCGTGTTAGATAAGCCTTGTGTTCAAGGAAAGATCATCTTGAAATAGTATTAAAAACAAGTTCCTGATACCATCAACATATTTAAGACTGATGAGGTATCTCTCTCACTGTAGTCCTGCTGAAATTAATGGGAAGCTCTTTTCAGTCTGTAAAGTCCTTTTATTAAGGAAAAATCAAGCTGTAGGATATGTTCATGTGGTGCAATGAAAAATGTGCTAAAAATACAGATATTGCCTCTGCCTGAACTGATACAACTATATGAAATAACACAGGTATGCTGAGATACTTACCTGATTCAAATCACAGAAGTAGTACAGCTGTATCAATGTGGTATTGCTCCTGAATAATTAGCCTTTTTTCTTTTTTGGTGCCAGTTTCAGAAAACACATATTTGCTCAGGGGGCTTTTCATAACAGATTTTTCTAAATTGCAACATTAGGGCTTTCCTTCCTTTTTTTCTCCTGTTCTATAAACACATATTCTAACTTAGAAGCTGTAACATTTAAATATTCTCTAAAATAGCCACTTCATTTTAGACACTGTATAAACAGTGCTACTTCTGTATTACAGGTTAATTATCTGATTCTATGAGAAGGGAATTTGTGTAGAGAGCAGGATTTTAGAGACATACACTACCATTTTGAAAAATAAAGCCTGTAAAGTTTTTAAAAGAAATTTGTAAGATCCTGAGGGTTACTGTAGTCTGTACATTTGATAGCAAAGGAAGTAAGCCCACCAAAACACACCAGCTTCTTGTGACCTCAGATGAATCACTCAGTGGATAAAAAATTATCTGGATGGTCACATGGAGTTGTGGTCAACTTAATGTGCAAGTGGAAAGCAGTGACGAGTGACACTCCTCAGAGTTCAGTATTGAGACTGGCAATTTTTTAACATCTTTGCTGTCAATATGGACGATGGGATTGAGTGCACAGTAAGAAGATTTGCTGATGACACCAAGCTATGTGATGCAGTTGACATGCTGTAGGAAAGAGATGTCAAGAGACCTTGACATACTTGAAAGGTGGTTCTGTATAAACCTCATGAGGTTCAATGAGGCCATGCACATGGCACTGCAACTGATTTGGGGCAAACGGGTTATCTAAGGACTGGAGCACCTCTTTTGTGGAGACAGGGCAAGAGAGATAGATCCTTTCAGCCTGGGGAAGAGAAGGTTTGAGGAGACTATATAGCACCTTTCAATACCTAGAGGGAGCTTACAAGAAGGCTGAAGAGAGACTTTTCATGAGAGCACATAGTGATAGGACTAGAGGGAGTGCCCTTAAGATGAAGGAGGCTAGGTTTAGAGTTATTAGCTATTAGAAATAAATTCTTTATTGTAAGAGTGATGACACACTGGCACAGGTTGCCCAGAGAGGTTGTGTCCCTGGAGGTGCCCAAGACCAGGCTAGATGGAGCTCTGAGTAACCTAATCTAGTGGAAGATGTCCCTGTCCATGGTAGAGAGGTTGGAATGAGATGATCTTTGAGGTCCCTTCCAACCCAGGCCATTCTATGATATCATGATTCTATGGTTTCTCTTTGAAAATTAATACAGGAAATTTGAGATATTGGCTGAAGCAGTCTCATTCCTTAAGTTTTTGTATTTCAAGAATGACTTGATTTCTACCATTGCTTGTCTTCATTTGTAGCAGTAACAAAATATGCCCAGAAACATACTCAGCTTTATGGTATATAATATGATCCTGTGTACAGATTATTGGAGTCACTGCCTCACATATAACAGGTCTGCAGGTTCTGACAACTGTAGGTCCAGAACACTGGAGTACTTAAATACTATGGCAGTATTCTCTTATTTTTTTTCTATATTAAAGCTCTGAATATTTCCTTAATGAACAGCTACTGAAAGACATATAGAAAATATGTGCTTAGATGTTGAAGTCCTGTAAATTAAATACCTTACCTTAATTTTGAGAAAAATTTTCCATACTTTTATATTGGTAAAAGGATAAAAAAGTTATTTCTTCAGTCTGAAGATATATCAAAATCTTCACACATGTAAACTGATGTGGTCAAAAAAAAAAAAAAAAACCCAAACAAAAACCTTATAGTATTCATTCACATTTACTTTAGGGCTCTTATTTAGAGATTTTAGTCCAAACTTTTAAAATGAGATGTGGTAGGCTTAAGAGACCAGGTTTACCATTATTTTTCTTTTAAAAGAGCTAGTTAATTTTTATTGTTTTACATGAACAATTAATTCAACAAATAGTCTGAGACTCACAGCTTTAAAATTTTAATAATTCCTACTGAGAAGGTGTAATTGAATCTTGAAATAAATTAAATAAATTAAAGTAAACATTTTATGTGCAGATCAAATACATTACAAGAACTTTAGGTTCATTAAAATAAAATATTTTAAAAGAAAATTTGTGATCCTTTTTTAATTTTTAAAAATAATTCTACAAAGTTAAAATACAAGTTATAAGAATAGAACCTGACCAAATGTACCTTTTTTTGTCTAGAAGGAATACTAATATGCCTGTTGGTTTTCTGTGTTAGCAAACTGTCCCTTAATTTTTGATTGAGTATAATTATAGAGTTTTGGAGACAGAGGTTGTAGTACTATTGAGCAAAGTATTTGATGTGATATAGAATTCAATCTGTGGGTATCTGTCTGTGTATGTCCCTTGGCAGTGGCTCATGGGGCTTGAATAAATTCCTAAGAGCCTCCAGTTAACAATATAAAAAATCTAACACTGTTCCTCACATAAAGAATTTTTTGTTTAGTGGGAGATTAGACATATGAAGAAGTATAGTTCTGAAATGAAAGCAATGTGTGCAGCAAGCAAATATAACCTTTTGCATCAATGTGTCAGTTGATATCATAGAGAATTATGTCCACTGAACATCTTTTCTTTCTGCTACTAGAAGGCTCTGCACATTTATTTTATGAACAACTAATGAGAGGGTTTTGGTTTATGCGTAACCAAACACCTCATATTAAAGGCAGTTATATGGGAGGAAATTAAAGGAGATGTCAGACAGAAAGGCCAGTTGGACATTCAAAATGGCTCTGGCTTTGTAGAGTCTTGATCTTGGGAAGATATCAGGAGCATCTCATAATTGTGCTATCTAGTGTTGGTGCTGTGGCCGAAGATGATAAGATGCTGTTACTTTTACATCCAGAGAAAAGAAAAAAAGCCAAAATCAAAATTACAAACATATTCCCAGATCTGATTGATATCTAATTACTTTGCTAGAAGAATGAAATAAAAATAAAGTGAATGTGTAGGTAATGTATGAGTGATTAAAACAAAATTGTTTTTTAGTAATAGATGCTGATAATAGATGTGGAGCAGCACCCAGAGCAGCAGCAGTGCAGAGTGGCCGGGGAGCTGCTGAAGTGGCACTGTCTCCGCCACCTGCGTTCTGCGCCCAGCAGTCATGAGGGAGCGGCACCATCTTCCCTGCTGTGCTTCATGCTCATATCTCCTTTCCGCTGCCATGCCCTGCTGCGCAGCGCTGGGGACTGGCCCAGGCCTGAGCCAAGGGCCAGCATGGCGGCACTGCTGCTCCCAGCCTGGCTCAGGCCAAGCTGGGTCAGGAGCCACAGGCTGGGCGACGGTGCTGCTGTCCCCACTCTGCTGCCACCCTTGCCATACCACACGGTGCTGGGACCCAGCCGTTTCACTTGCTCCCCTCTCAGGGAAAAAAAATAGTTTTAAAAGACACCCCCCTCCGCCCTTCCCCCCATCCAACCCACAACACATAGGAGCACAGTTTAGGCTATTGTATCTGTAACATTCATTTCATGATATTTCTGGACTGAGAGACAAAAACTCTGTAACTAATGCAAAACTACATTCTCTTCCATTTTTTAGAATGGCAGCGAAATTACCACCTCTTCCAAATTTCTCTGTTAGCAAGTATGTTAACAGCACCCTTAGGGTGATGCAAGGAAGAATGTTCTTCCTATATGTTCTTCCTACCCTAAACCTTTCAGCTTTCAGCAGGCTTTGGCCAAATCTTTAATAATATTTAAATAGAGTTTTTCTCTTTAAACACTAGAGGCATCACAGCTGAAACAAGGTTGACCTTGGCTGGATGCCAGGTGCCCCCAATTCCTCTATTCCCCCTCTCCCCCTTCCAGCCAGGCAGGGGGACAAGAATAAGATGGTAAACAACTCCTGGGTTGGGATAAGGCAGTTTACTAGAAGCAAGAGCAAAGCTCATGTGCACAAAATCTTCTACACTGATGTCTGGCCATGTCCTGGGAAGCAGGGTTTCAACATGCATAGTAGTTTGGAAACAATGAATGCCCCCCTCTTCCTGCTTCTTTCCTTAGCTTTTATATCTGAGCTGACATCTTATGGTCCCTTTGGTCACTTTGGGTCAGCTGTACTATTTGTGTCCCCTCCCAGAATCTTACCCCCAGTTTGGGAAGGAGAATTTTAGTCTCAATGCTGTGCTCAGCAGTAGTCAAAACACTGGTATGCTATCAACACCCTTCTAGCCATCAATATAAAGCACTGTGGGGGCTGCTATGGGGAAATGAGCTCCATCTCAAACAGACCCAATACAACAGCTGATCATGTCTATGAGTACTTATGGGCTTTTAAATATGCAGATTATTCAGCTGACATATATGCACACTAATGAAAATTTACTAAATACAGTGCAAATCATTATGCAGAACATTTTTCATAATATTTTTAATATTCACAACCATACTGAGAGCTTTATGTGTCCCATTAATTATGTTACATTAATTATACTATAGTGAATTGTTTTTATATGAAGAAATTATTTTTAAAATAACTTTTCCTGTAATGTTTAATGAGACTTAGAGAAAGATATTTGTCTTACAAATTGCATTGCTCCACTTTTCCACATATTTGAATAAGCTCTTTCTTTTGCAATCACTTGTGATGTTTTTGGTATGTTTCTGTATGTAGAAACATTTATCAGTCAGAAGTAAATGGAGCTAGAGCAGGCTTTACAAACTTAAAGCACGCCTATAAATCAACCACACAATTCAAGGTAATTAAGATTTGAAATGAAGTTTGACCTGAACGCTATTGGTTGTAAAGAGGAATTTTTATAAAAGAAATTCAAAAAGAAGCATTTGAACTTGCCAAATGCTTGCCAAATTCCTGAATCAGAATAAGGAAAGTGAAATACAAAACTAATTCCTAGCATTCATGAGCAGAAACTTGCTTTTACCACCTAGGAAAGAAAAACAACCAAGGAACTGTAAAATAGACACAGGGAGAGTACAACCAATCTGTATGTTTGCAGGCCAGTCTGCAAATGACATAAGGTGAAAGCTGCAGAAAATAGAAGACAGAGCAGACATAGGCAAGTTCTTAGATGTAGCCTGGAAGGTGTATAGAAACAGAGGGGTAAAAACAAAACCTAAAAAAGGTGAGGGCTCTGAAGATCACCTTTTACCTGTAAAAGCTGTCTTCACCTTCTTCTAGATACTTGCGAGCTTGGTCCAGGAATGAATTCACGACCTTTGTCCCATCTGGGTAGCCAATCTGTTGCCTGTAGAGTGAGATAAATGAAACAAACATACAGTTTGCAGAGGTGAAGGGAGAGCACAGCTTTACTGGTGATGTCTGATGATCCAATGGGGAAAATCATAACAATCTCTCCATTTTTATAAACTTCAAAGTACCCACTCTTCATAAATTTTAAATATGTTAGATGTTTTCTTCTATGGTTTGGGTTGATTTTGTTGTTGTCATCGTGCTTTGGTTTTCTTTCCCCTTCCTCTCCTTTTCTGCTCCTATTGGCTCAGAATCAGTCTAGCTAAACAGTCTCTCAGAATAAGTGCAGCATGTCTTGTCATCAATAGGAGCTGAAGATCCCTGTGTTTGCTGGGAGAGGAAGCCTTTAGTAAAAGCTCAGTGCAAAAATGAGCCAGTCTTTCCAGTAGTCTCAACCATCCCCTAAAAGAACAACAAAAAGTCCTGTAAAGTTTAATTATTCACAGGCATATGTTCTACAATGTGCTCTGAATGAGAATGAGTCAGCAAATGCAGCTGAACTGGATTAAAAAATGAACAGCCACACAAACAATATACATATGAAGAATTCCAGATCCATTCTGGGCAGAAAGAGAACACCTAAGAAAGTAATGGTCTCAGTTTCACTGCATAGCCTCTTGAATGTGTGATAACAGGCAGACAGAAGTTGCATAGCATGCAAGAACAAAAGTTATGAAACAATAAACAGATTATGAGCTGAGAGTTTTCAATGACTGACACTGTCTGCACTGAAAAAGTGAATACACATTACCAGAGATGGAACTAGACAATCAGGTGTATCCAAGACAGAATTCTTTGCCACATGTAGCAGTAAGAATGGCTTGTGGAATACTTAGTAGCTGAGCTCCAGCACTCTGACAGGTTTTGCTAAATCATTTGACAGGTGTGATTGTCCATGGCTATCCAGAGTCAACTGATCTATGTATGAGAGGAATCTGTAGACTTCAAAGCACAATTCTTGACATTTTTATTACAGGAGAAGGAATTGTTAAGAAAGATAACATTTGGGACCATAAAGTCAAGGCGCAAAAAACTCATAAACTTGTAAGATAATATATTATTTCAAAGTGCACATAATGAAAAAAAGCTTGAAACTGAAATATTTTTTCCATGTGACAAGAAGAGGAGAGAATAACAATCTAAAACAAAGACCTACACTTTTTCCATGGAAGTCTGTTTTCCCTCTGTATAACAAGTTACAAACTATTTAGAAAGTTGCTAGACAAAATGAGGTTCTATAAAATATATAAAATAGTATTTCTACAATGGCCAGTCTATAAGAAATTTACTCCTCACTGCTAGGAAAAATGTTAGCTTTCAGTGCAAGGTAGGTTATATCTTGTAAGGGAATTGGAAGTGATCACAACACATTTTAGATGTGACATCATAAGAAAGACATATACCACAGATGCCAGAAACTGAGGCACGAGAAATTAACAAAAAACATGACAGTTGCATGACCTAGGTGTCCAAGAGAGAATTTATGTGGGGAAGAATAGGGACAGAAAGCACTTTACATATCCATAGACATCAATGTGATCCTATTAAAAGTCTAGAAAGCAATTTAGGTCTGAGTTTTTTAATTTCATGTTGATATTTTTGTGCAAGGGACTATATACTCATCATAAATTAATATTTCTTCTTTGATAGGTGTTGTTTGCCAAAATACTCTCTGAGAAGGCCTCACTGAAACACAATAGCTTTTTTAATAAAGTAAAACATTCTTGCATTTTTGAAGCGGCACTGTTAAACAGTTTCAATCACTCAGTGCCAAGTGACATCTTGGGGATCATAGTGCAGCCCATTGCACAAGTCATATAGCTGAAAAAATGATGTGTTCCTTGTCCATGAAAATAAATCTTCTAAAAACTGACAGAGAAAATGGTAGTCAAGAAGCAGAAAAAATTGAGAGAATGTCAAGGAAAAGAGGCTTCTGTTACATAGGAGACAAAGACTACTATATGCAGGAAAACAGACCCACCCAGCTCTAATTACCAAATAACTGTGTGATGCAGCAACAAAGGAGAGCAGATCTATTTATAATGGAAGACCTATTGAATTTAATGAAAGGCTATGGACAACGACAAAAAAATAAAGAGAAGCCCACTGACAAAGGGAGACAGAGAGAGTAAGAATCCACGTGAGAAGTCAAGAACAAGGCCAAGATCAAGACAGTTTGGACTACTTTCATTGACTGACCACATACAGATTAAACAGTAGAAATAAAATTAGGAAAACACAGAAGGCATGCACTAAAGAGACCAAGAAAATGGTGTGTGGAAAAAATGAAGATGTCTTAATTCCAACAGCAAAAATACAAAGAAAATTCCTAAAAACTGTAAAATGTGTTTTCCAGAAAAATAATTTTTTAAATTAATTGAATTGAATTGAATTAAATTGAATTGAATTGAATTGAATTTAGAAGTTTAGTTTAGTTTAGTTTAGTTTATTTATTTGGTCTTCAGTTTCAAGTCTCTGATAATGGAAAGATTCATTACGAATTCATGTAGGAGTCCACTCAAACTTTAACTTTAAATGAAAGGAAGAGATCCAAAGAAATATAGGGTGGTCAACCTCAATCCCTGGGCAGATGATGGAACAACTAACCCTGGAAATCATTTCCAGGCACATGAAGGACAAGAAAGACATCAAAGACTAGAAAACATGGATTTACTGAAGATAAGTCATGCTTGACCAACCTGATAAACTTCTCTTATAACTGGCCTGGTAGGTGAAGAGACGGCAACAGATGTTGTCTAGCTATACTAGAGTAAGGTTTTCAACAGTATCTCCCATAAGATTGTCTCAGACAACCTAATGATATATGGTCTAGGTCAGCAGGCTCTCCCAGTTAAACTATTCTCAGTAGTGTCCATGACAGGACAAGATGCAAGGATCACAAACTGAAACATAAGAGGTTTTATCTGAATATAAGGCAAAACATTTTTATCACAAGTGTGACTAAGCACTGGCACTATTTGACTAGAAAGGCTGGGGAGTCCTAGCAAATATCCCAAACTATCTGGACTAAGTCCTGTGCAAACAGGCTCTGTGTGGCACTGTTTGAGAAGGAACATTGGACAAAATTCCAGAAGTCATTTTCAACACCTTTTAGTCAGTGATTCATCTAAATGAAAGAAGTGTTTTAGACATGGTGAATTTGCAGTTTCAAATAAAACATTTCATTGTATAAACTTAGTAACAGAGCAGAACATGCTAGCAATAAGAGTCAGGCCTTCTTGCAGTGTTGCATACTTCAAAATTTTATTCCCAAAATATTGACACTTGCTAACCCAAAATGAAAAGATGTAAAGAAGACAAATTAAAAAGAATGAAAAAGTTACCAAAAAAGAAAATGTGAACATTTTCATGGAAGTTGAAAAGGAACAAAATTCAGAGGAGAAGCCTTTGGGGATGGTCAGATATAACAGCTTTACAGTCTGAATGCAATCTGCAGTTATAGCATCTCTGAAAATACTTAATAAGGAACCTTGTTTTGGAAACATACCCTCATTTTTATTAGGAAAGTGACAAGGTACGTTAAAACAAGTTGGGCTATAGACAGGTATGACACTGTGGGGGGTCATTAAATGAAGCAAACCCAATATATGACACCTGGCAGCCATGAGAATGCCTGCTGCCTTTTTGCAACAGAAGAGAAGAAGGTAGAAAGGATGCAACCCATTTTTACTGCTTAACATGTGCTCTTCAGGTTGAGATAGTAAAGTGGACAGTGAACTTTTAAATTGTACTAACAATTACTTAAATCAAATTATGTATCAATATTTATTAATCCCCTGAGGAAAATAATTGTTTGAAAGTCTACAAGTAGGTCTGTCAGTAGACTATATGGCCATATGAAATGGCAACAGCTCTATGGGGGAAAAATGATAGGTTTTTATATGATTAATTGGTCCATCTTCTTTGGGTCATTTGGCTTAATTTTGGGATACAACTCGCAGACTTAGCTTTCTATTTTCTTTTTCCTTTTAAATATATAATGTCTATGTATATCATACATACATACATACATACATATATATGTATGATATATATATCCTACTTAAATTATGTATTTTTTCTTTGTATTTAGAAAAACTGATACACTTTTGCCTAGTTTGTTGTCATAGCTAGTTTGGTTTTTGTTTTGAAAGGGCAAGAGGAAATGGCCTTAACCTGCACCAGGAAAGGTTCAGATTAGACTTTAGAAAACATTTTTTCACTTAAAGAGTATTTAGACATTGTAATAAGTTGCCCAAGGAGGTGGTGGGATCAATGCTTCTGGCAGTATTCAAGAGGCATCTGGGTGTGGCACTTGGGGATATGGGTTAGGGATGATTATGGTGGTGTTGGGCTGATATTTGGACTAGATGGTCTTAGATTACTCTTCCAACCTTTATGATTCTGTGAAATTTCTGAAGTTCATCTTGTCGGACTCCTTACCTAAAACACAGGTTACAGAATCTCATCACTCAAATCTAACTCATTTGAACAAGATATGTTTATTACTATATGCTGGGTTTGAGCAAGAGGTTTATATAGGGACATAGCCAATAAAACTGATCCAAATTTACACATGGAAAGAAATGAAATGAGGAGGAATGGTTAGGGTTAATTTTAGGTGATTTTAATGTTCATTGTTATAGTAATTTTCCTGCTAAATGATATTGCACATGCTGACACCCTGCTTTCCTGGAAGTGGATAAATATATCCATTCATTGGGAAGCAATGACTGAATTCCTCTTTCTGTTTTGATTGCTTGTGCAAGTTTTGTTTTACCTTTTAAATTATCTCTGTCTTAATCTCTGAGTCTACCTGCCTTTAATTTTCTCTCTTCTTCACAGGTATTCCTGAAGCCCATGGGAAAAACTTGGGAATTTGAATTTGGGAAGTTCATGGAGGACTGTTGTCTGTGGGAGATACCCCATGCTGGAGCAAGCAAAGAGAGTGAGGAGGAAGGAGTAGCAGAGAGAGTTCTCTGAGGAACAGACTGCAACCCTCATTCCTCATCTGCCTGCACTGGTGTTGGGGAGGAAGTAGAGAATTTGCAAGTGAAATTGAGCCCAGGAAGAAAAGTGGGATGAAAGGAAGATATTAAGGCATTTGTTTTAATTTCTCATTTTTCTACTCTGATCTGATCGTTAGTAAACTGAATTTTCCCAAGCTGGATCTGGTTTTGCCTGTTACAGTAACTGCTGAGTGATCTCTCCCTACCCTTAGCTCAGGCTATAGCCTTTTGTCAGAATTTCTTCACCCTGTCCAACCAAGGAGAGAGTGCTAGAGCTGATTTGGTAAGCATCTAGTGTCCAGCCAGGGTCAATAAACCACACAGCACAACTATGTGACTATTGGTGTGGTCAACCCACCACAGAAGCTTTCATGGTCTTGCAGTTTGTCTACTTGACAATCCATGCTCTTTCTGTTTCTCTTTGCATTTAGTAATCCCTGTTCAATGATGTTTAAGCATATGTTTAAGATATTGTCCTGGTTTGGACACTAGGGGAGTTTGAAGCGACGAGAGAACACAATAGAAAATCAAGAACAAGCCAACAAGTTTTATTTTACACACAAAGAAAACCCGACAATAAAACACAAAGACAGACAAACTGAGTTCCTCCGGGGCTGGCTGCTGGGCTGCTGGTGTGAGGGAGGAAGGATAGAATGGTGCTGGGTCCTCACCTAGGTTTCCTGAAAAACAGGAAAATTAAAGGAAACACAGGGGTACCCCAAGGGGACAGAAATACCACAGCTGGTGAGCAATGTGGTCCTCAGCCCCTGCGCTGCCTCTGCTACTGCTGAAGCTACACTGCTGCTCATGTCATGGAAAAACGCTGAGCTGAGACGAGTACAGATGCAGCTCTGATAACTGACAAGCCCCGAAAGAGAAAGATGGCCTCTGGGATTGCTGTTTTATAGGGAAACTAATCCCACATGATCTCAGAGTCCCTCCTGGGAGCAGGTCACCTCCGGATTGGCTAAACAGCACCCGGGAACCACCCACCTGCAAGATCTTGCCACGAGGCATCATGGTGGCGCTTTCTACCAAAACGCCTCATGGCCAGGGCCCAAGGGGGAATGGGGCCGCCTGTGGGCACCACGGGGTGCCCTGGGGGCCCCAGGCACCAGCAGTGTGCTGCCCTCACCCTACATGACAGCGGCAGCCACTCACGGCGGGGTGGTTCCGCTCGCCACAAGGGCCACCAACACTCTGCTCAGCGCTGCATGCATGCAGTGCTGGGAACAGCCGAGCCGAAAACCTGCCAGTGCTCAGCAGCGGTTTTCTGCCACTGCCAGCACCCAGGGTGGCATTATGCCTGTGCCGCCGCACTGCTGCCTCCGGGGGAAGCCAGAGGGCCATACCCGCAGCAGATGCAGGGTGAACCACCGGGGGGCAGCAGGCTCTCCTGCCACCACTGCCGGGGGCTGCTGGCTAGAGCAGGGCTGTGCCCACGGCAGCTGCAGGGCAAACCAGCAGAGGGGGCAGTAGGCGCTCCCACCGCCCTCAGAATAGGACAGGTATACCCGTCCCGGCCCCACTGCCACCCGCCGGGATGCATGAAACCAGAGCCGCACCACACTGCGATGTCTGGAGCTTGCCTGTCTTGCTTTTATAAACATACAAAAGACAAGGTTTAGAACACCCCCCGTTCCCTCCCCCCTCCTCCCGAGAGCCCCTACAAACCCCAAAAAATCCCCCCAACCCCCCCTCCCTGTCCCCCCAGAAGAGGGAAAAAAACCAAGAAAGAAAGGGAAACATGTTTCAGCAGCTGTGAACTGTGTTTCACCCCACAACAGATATCGATACCTCAAGAAATTAACAGACTTTAACATTCATATTCTAAACTAGTTTTAAGAATACAGTGCCATGGAGCCAATAGCATAAAGTTCTCATAAGTGGTGATGTCAACTGATCTCTCCTCAATCTGTTCATGATGATCATGCTTTAAAGCTCTTTTACAAGAGAAATTGGAATCAATAGGCTGGTTTTTTAAATCCATGTTTCTTCTGTATGTATGATGGATTTTTGTTTTTTTGGGTTCTGTCTTCTGTTGCTCAGCTTCTTTTCGGTTTTGTCAGTCATCCTTCTTTGTATCAAGCAGGAAGTTCTGCCTCTAAGCAGGCCCTTGTCCTTTATCTGCTGCACTTACTAAAAATTTTTTATGACTTGAATGTACACCTGCACCCATCTTTCTTTGCCCTTGAAGTGATCACTTTGCTCACGTATTTAAGTAACAGTTTTAAATTGTGCCTCATAATAAAAGAATATAGATTTTAGTTACATTATGGTTTTAGATGCATTGTTTGTGAACACAATATAGGCAGTAAGTTCAAAGCAAAGTAATAACACCCTGACTGGAGTATCTATGATTTATAGACATCATAGGCCTCTCCTTTGGTTAAAGTGATTTCAAGTACATATGTGAATCACAGAATCATAGAGTGGCTTGGGTTGGGAAGGACTTTAAATATCATCTGTCTTGGGCAAGAAGACCTTCACTAGACCAGGTTGCTCAAAGTTACATCCGAATTGGCCTTGAGATTTCGAGGGCTTCTATGACTTCTCTGGGCAATTTGCTTCAATGTTTCACTATTCTCATTGTAGAGAATCCTCTGGGTAACATGTTTCAGTGTTTCACCATTCCTATAGTAAAGCATTTCCTAATATCTAATGTAAATATACACATTCTCACTTTAAAGCCATTGCCTCTTGTCCTATTGTTACATGTTCACACCAAAAGTCCCTCTTGCTCGCTTGCAAGGTACCAGAAGCTACATCTTCCCCAGGCTTAACAGCCCCAATTATCTCAGCCTGTCTTCATAGAAGAAGTACTCCAGCCCTCTGATCAATTTTGTGGCCATCTCTAGACTCACTCCAGAAGATCCATGTTCCTCTTATGTTGAGGGTCCCAGAACTGGACTTAGTTCTCCAGGTGGGGTCTCACAAAAGCAGAGCAGAGGAGGAAAATCACCTCTTTTGACCTGCAGGTTGTACGGCTTTTGATGCAGCCCAAAATGCTGCTGGTTTTCTGGACTATGAGTTCTCATTGCCAGCTCATGTTTAACTTCTCATTGACCAACATCCCCACGTCTTTTTCCTCTTACTCCATTCTCTTCTCAGCATGTACTTGTGTTTAGGATTGCCCCAACACAGGTTCAGCACCTTGGACTTGGACTTCTTGAAGCACCCAAGGACTCAACTCTCAAGGCTGTCAAGGTTGCTCTGGATGGCATCCTTGCCCTCTAGTGTGTTAACCTCACCACACGGCTTGGTGTCATCAGCAAACTTGCTGAGGGTGCACTCAATCCTACTGTCCACTTCACTGACAAAAATATTTATCAAAGATGTTAAACAAAGATGCTAATGAAATATACATCAGTTCCTTCAGTTTTATGAATAGGCTTCTGAGCAGAGTACAGAACCAAGCAGAACCAAGGTGTTTTTCTTGAATTAGAAAGTTTGCTATGGGCTTAGATACATAATTAAACACTCAATGAGAATTTGTTTAGTATCTGAATGTTGTTTGCTGAAGCTCCATGAAACTGATTTTCTTATGTTATGCTATTCACAAAATAAATTTCTTGATTTTCTATCATTTTGGTTGCTAGGATTTTTGTTGTTTTGTTAGGTTATTTTCCTTTCTTACCTACTGCTGCAAATGAACACAGGATTTCATTGGAATTTCTACTGTGATATTTTGTTCTCCTTTCAGAAAACTCAAATTTCATTTAATTTCAACATCAATTTTCATTACTTAGTGTGAGTCTTGACACAGATTTTTTATTTCTGAACTCTTTTGTAGATTTCTCAAGTATATTTAAAATGTCTTCACCTGTATGTTTTGTTGCCTCTTTTTGCTCCTTTTTGCAACTTATTACTGAGGTATGAGTTCTGCCCATGAGTTCTTATGTGTATTTTGCAAAAAAAAAAAAAAAAATTTATTATTAATTAACCATTTTTCTAAACTCTTTGTATCCACCGCTTTCTGTCTGTAAGCAATGCCTAATTTATTATGGAATCTTGTCTCCTGACTGTTTGGCTTCATCTGTGTTTTTTAGAAGGGATTTTTATAATTCAGTATTCTAAAATAAAAACAAATAACTGTAGAGGCATCATATCTGACAAAAAGAGGTAAAAATCATCCTTTGATTTTCCAGATAAAAAAAGGAAGAAGATGATTTGAGAAGAAGGACAATCACCAAAAAAGAGCAACAAATATGAGTCTGCCAAGGAATCTAGAGGTTACCAGATTTCATGAGACAGAAGGAATTTGCCTAACAGTGCTGAAAGAACAGTGATATGATTGCAAGACCAAAAAGTTTAACAGAAATCTTAAAAAAAGCCCTGATGTTTGAAAGAGGTATCTGACAGCTGGAAGAAAAAAAATCCAGCAGGTATCCTTGGTTTATCTAAGTAGCTAAGGTCCAGCCAATCTCACTTTCTACTGAAAAAGACCAAGGGAAATAATGTATTTCAAAACACATGTAAGAAGTAAATCTAATTAGAAAAAGTAGCACTACAATCACTCTTAATCAGCATGCATGCCTGCTATGATTAGATGTCCAATTTTATTAACAACAATATGTAATATACCTTTATTAATGCTACTGATACTCTTCCCCACAACATTCAGTTCTTCAAGCATAGTGAGTGTGGGCTGTATTGTTAGCTGCACTGAGAATTGTCTGGACTCTAAATCTAAAAGCTGATTAATTAGTGACTTGAAAGTCATTATCAGACTAAGTGCCTTGGCACTGGGGATGATATCATGCCTTAAGTTTATCAGCTGCATGGATGACGAGGCTGATTGTGCCTTTATCTATGATACTAAGTTTTATCTTGAAATGTTCAGTGTGGGCACTAATGGGGAAAAAAAAATCATAAGGACAGTAATGCAGCTCTGGAAGGGAGTACTGGGAAAGTTGTGCAACTGCAATCCTTGAAGGCTTTAAAGACAAAGGCCTCTAAATGTTACATTTTAAATTAGTGAAAGTTTATATTTATTTTCACTCTATTTCTAAAAACTTGGTTTAATGCTGGCTTAAAATGGGCAGTTTTACTTCATCTTAAAATTTTTTGTAAAACCAAGGAAACATCTCTTGACAAATTCCAAGTGTATGTGATGCATATCACCCTGCATCGTTAACATGAAAGAAAAAGAATAATACTGTTTGTAGGCTATTGAATCTCCTGTAACTAAAAGAAGACCCAGATGGAAGGAATTATTTCTCAAGTAGACTGTAAAGACTTGCAGTACATTCCTGGAAATTTTAAATATTTTAAAAAATAAGGTCTTTACATTAAGAAATTATATCATACATTCAAATACAATATTTGATAATCCAGCAATCTATTTTATAAAACAAGTCAAATTTTTAAACCAAACCAGCCCTGTTTATTTTATTCATTTAACCAGCTGATGTAGGTTGAAGTTAAATCTGGTTGTTTTTCCCTTTTCCCTCCACTGGCAGGCGGGGGGTGGGGCTGCCCCGCCCCGTCCCCGGGTTGCAGCGGGCGGAGGCTGCCCCCGCCCTGTCCCCAGGTTATTGACGCTGCCACGCACTGCCAGCCCCCGGCGTAGCTTGGTGTTCCGCGCATGCGTGGTGGGTCTCCCATGCACGTGAAATAGAATAGAGCCGGTAGTAGCCCTCCTGCGACGGGGGAGCCACCGCGTTGTGCAGCCAGGGTTGGCACAGGTTGGGGTAGCCCGGGGGCCGTACCGGGACCCTCCGGGACACCAGGCAGGGCCATGGGGGACTTGCACCCCCCAGCACAGGCTCGGCGCTCTGCACATGCACGCGGAGCCTCACACTAGGGGCAGTTCCTGGGCGCTAACCATCCGATCCAAGGGGGCAAGAGTCGCCTGGCATCCGCCTGCACCTGCGCAAAGATTATCCCCTATAAAAAGGCAAGTAGGGCAGCCATCTTCCTCTTTTTCCGGCGGAGCTGGTTGGGATAACATCTCTACTCGCCTCCACGCTGAGTTTTGCCCCCGCGCGCACAGGCCGATTGGTGATTCCAGCGACAGTGACNCGATTTGTGATTCCAGCGAGAGGGGCACGGATTGAGGACCACATCTTTCCATCAGCAGTTCATTCCTTCCCGGGGAAAAGGAGGATGGGCAGTCGTGTTTTTTTTAATTGTCCCGGTACCTTTTCAGGAGCCCCTGGCAGAGACCTAGTGCTACCCTAGAGTTTTCCTATTCAGCCACTGGACCCGGAAGAACTTGATTTGTCTGTCTTTGCACATGGTTTTCTGTGTGTGTAAAATAAACCTTGTTATTTGTTTTCTTTTTTTGGGGGTGTGTGTTGTTTCTATCGGATCTCTCTTGTCAGTAACACGCCTCCTAGTGGTAAAACCACGACACCAGCCTATTGTTTAATTTAGTCATGTCATTTTCTACAAATGCTATAAACAAAACTCCAACTGACCTTTTTAAGGCTGACAAGTGATTTTATGAATACATATGCCACATGTTGAAATAACATTACCACTCCAAAGCTGAGAGCTGGGACAAACGCAAAATTTTTTCACTGGAAGTATTTTCTGACTACTTTTTTCAGACTCCAGTTCAGTAATAAATATGCTGTTTAGTAAATTTATAACACTGCTGCTCATAGATGAAGGCATTAACCCTTCATTGTATTAAGTAAAATTCATCTGCTTGCTGCTTGCCTATTTTGTTTCAAGGTTTCTCTTGAATTCTATACCTGAAGTTGAATGTGGGTAAGTATTTTCTACTCCCTCTTGTTTATTTTTCTGCTGTCAGAGGCACAATATTTACCACATTAAAATAGTGGAATAAAAAAATTAGTAATACTATGCAAAGTTATTTTTATTGGCAATGAGGTATGAAAGCACCTTTAAACAGAACATTATTGTCCTAATATAACAATGAATCTGCATAAAACTGCCACCATTTTTTTCATGTTTAATTCAGTCTAAAACCAAGTAAAATGATGTGTATTCTGCTGTGGAAATCAACATAACAAAAAAGACCAGAATTAGGGTGCCTGTTTGTGTTCTTTATCCTTCTAGTATATATAAACAGCAACACTGGTATTTCAGGTTGATTTGTTGTAGATTTTGGGTTTGTTTTAATTATTTGAAGTTTATAGAAATGGTGGCCAGTGTACATAGTCTGTAAATTCTCATGGAATATTGGGGTTATAGCTTAGCAGTTTAAATTCAGTATGTTGTAGTCATACTGTCCTCAGGAGCCCTGGACCACTTTACTTTGTTTCTATAATGAGAATATATTGACACATTTTCATTACTGGATCAAAGCAGTAGGGCATTACCCAGAGCAAGTTGTAACTGAAATATCAAAATTGGCTGGAGTATACATATTTATGTTAATCAATTTTAATTCTCTTTTTCTGAAATCAGTAGAGGAAACGGGAAGACAGCAGACAGAGTACTTGAAATTAATGCAGTTTCTAGAGTGTGGCTTAAAGTATGTTCATTTATACACAGATGACTGGAATGACTGAAATAGATTTTAAGTGCCATTTGAAATTGTTTACTGAATACTTAAACCACTTTCCGAAAAGAATGTTTAACTAACAGTTTTAGTTATATTGCATTGAATAGTGGAAACTATATGTTTAAATTATTTTATGTTGAAATACGTATAATTCATATATAAGAACTTCTACTTATAAAAATAAAAAACACACAAAACAAAGAAGCAAACAAAAAACAACAAAAGAAATCCAGACAGACTAGATTATTAATCTACTTTATATTTCTTCATGTTGTTGAAAAAGTCCTTTTGAACTGATTGAGTCTGTGGATTTCTTTATTTCTGGTAATGTGATACAAAGTCAACTGAGTGCAGATAATTTGGCTAACGCTCATTACTGCTATCCTAAGCCACAAGACATATCACATCAACTCTTTATTAGTAAGCAGCAAGAAACTTGTGAGATCAGACAGTGTCAACAGAAGTTAATCAGTTTCAATATATTCACAAGCTAAACCTTCTCTGCCTTTAGAACATGATCTCAAAGAAAACACTTGTGTGGGGTCATACTGAAAGAAGCAAGGACATTCTAACTGCCTTTCTTGATTCCTTTGATTATAATGGTCTACAGATTAAATTAGATTATTATATTGATCTCTGGGAAGTATACTCACATAACCCATAGAAGAGATACTTTTACCTCTTGTCGTGATAAAACAGTAAGACCTGATTTGAGTTGAGAAAACAAAACCAAAAAAGAAAGAAAGAAAAAATTCATTTCTGAAAATTTATGTCATATCAATTTCTAGATATTTTTGTAGATTTGGTCAACCTTTTCTAACTGAATACCATTAGCAACACCTCAATCCACAGATTTTTGTCTTTAGTGCTCCTATCCACAGCAATAAGACTAAAATGCTGTCATACTCCTGAGCAAAAAGAGGAAGAGAAAGGGTAGTACAGGAATAGGATTATATGCATGTGGTAACGTCTCTGCTAGTACCTACCTCTATGTAAAGGCAAGGTAGTTGCTAATGAATGTAATTTATTTGTAGAAGGAAGAACACAGTTCATATACAGTAATTAACTACACAATGGATTTCTGGATGAAACTTAACAAGTTTCAAAACCAAACAGTAAGTATACATAAATAAATAAGTTATGGTTTCAATTTTCATTAAAGATTCATATTGTCATCATGCATATGACTAACTATCCAGAATCACCTTGAAAGGTTCATAAACCACAAAAAAGGTGGAATGAACCTCAAGAAGGAGAGAAATGTTCCCTCTAAGGAAAAAACTGGGCACATTTCAAAAAAACCTTGATTATACAAAAAAGGACAGAGCATAAATTAAAGACCTCCAGGGGTAGCTTCTACTTGCAGCCAAAATCAAATTTTGCCTCTTTACTCTGTTGGCTAGTTACTAATTGCACACCACAATGAAAATCATTTATAACTGGAAAGGTCTCATAACAGTCAAAGGCACAGGGGCTGCAACAGAATATTAGAGAAACTTACCCCATGGGTGATCACTAGTTACTGAGGAAGATAATAATTGCCTAGCTACTCCAAAATAATTTAGTCATAAAAGAATGTTCATTAAAATAATGTTAAAACATGTTTTCAATGTGATGTGCAGGGTCTTAACTGTGTGATTCCTTTTAATATTAGTGGGAGTTGCATGGCTAAACCCACACACACTGTGATGAAAATCCATACTCATGATTTTAACAAAAAATCCATAAAAGGAAACAAATTCAGGTAAAAGCTTCATTCTGTTGTGCCTTAGTATTTCTAATAATACAGTGTGTAAGGTTAGCACGTAACAGTTGTAATAAACATGCTGCTGCACCTAAGCTCTTAATTAAAGAAGTTAAGATGAGAAGGAAGGGCTTACCAAGGCCCTAACAAAACAGACGACAAATGCTGATGGTAGTATGTAATTCTGCAGTCTGAATTATTGTAATATTTGAATCTGAATTATAATAGTCTGGACCACAAATGTGTCAGTAAACTATAAAATTATTATTGCATGTTTGAAGAGAGAGGAAATGGAAAATATCAATAAAAAAGAAAGTGTCATGTTTGGTGGAAAAAGTCCTTCTGCTCAGATGAAATTAGAAATGCTATCCCTTAATAAGAATTTACATGTAACTCTTGGAGGCTATATGTCTCAAAAAATGGGACCCATGAAAAGGCCAGTTTGCTTTTTTTCTTCTCACTTATGCTACCCTAGACTGTCATAAAGACAACTAATTAGGCTGATGTGAAACAGACTTCCCATCACAAAGCTAGAAAACAATTTGCTTAAATAAAAACCCCTCTCTACAGTGACAACAAAGATCCATATCTGAACTTCATTCAGATCAATAATCCATAGGTTGGCAAATAGGGAGATAATAAAGAGCATGTCCTATTAAGACATTTTTTTTATTTTTTTTTAACTGGTACTTTTGTCCTCACAGTGAATATCAGAGATATTTGTTCTCCACTTTTATTACAGCTTTCATCTTCACATTTTGTTTTGTGAGCAGAGGTCTTGGGGATTTTGAGTGGATGTCAGATAGAGTGTGCTGAAAATGAAAAATTTCATTAAATGCCAATTATTTATAAAAAAAGAATGTTCTAAGACAGTATTTGGGTCCGGTTTTGTCATATGAAGAATACCTTCAGTTGGAGTCATTGAAATTTTAAAACATGAAAATGATAAAGCAAAAGATTTTCAATCATAATCACACTTGTAAGAACCCCTCTTACCAGGAGGCAGTCATGTGAAGAGAAAACTCAGTATATAAAGCTTTTATTGTACCTTTTATTATTGAAAGAATATTATGAGAGCTTAACATTACTTCTAAATGATTGTTACAATAAGTGTTCCGTTTTAATTGACACTTCTGTGATTTATCTCTATATCATGTTGGGAACACCCCATTAGGCCATTTGTAAGTGAGTAGCAGGGTACTATACATCTGGCAACATTTGAAGATTTCTATTGAAGGCTCCTATTAACAAGAGACACCTACTGAAAGAATTCATTTGTCCTCATTTGTTCTAACTACTGAATTGTACTGAATTGTATCCTTTCCTTCTAAGCAGAAATATAATGCTTGTATTTTCCTGTTCCACAACTGCATGAACAATATTATTTCAGTTTCTAGACCAGGAAGCTTAATCCCACTGAAAGGAATTGTCTTGATCTTCTCAGTTTGTTACTTTCTGTCTAATCAGAATGGTGTTCTCAGTACTTACCTGTGCCATAATGGTTAAGATAAGTAGGAAGCCATATCAAATTTGGGATTTAGATCACCAGTAGAGTTTCCTTGTACTGAGGTTTGAAAAGGTATTAGGCTTCTGCCATTGACCCTGCCATGGTTCTCATACTGAAAGAATTTCCATCTAAGAGCTGTTCAGTCAGACCCTGAAGCAACAACAACCAAGCATTGTCTCTAGACTTTGGTGCAAACCCCTAAGCCACTTCTTCTCTTAGTGCTGCTTGTTATCCAGCATTCAAGTGTTAAAGACTGATGATACTCAGCAGCATCTGAATTACTCTTTTAGAAAGCTGCCTTGTTTAAAACCTTCCTCATCAGGTACCACTATTTCAGGATTTTGTGATTCTAATTTTAGAAAAGTAATCTTGACACATTGTGATACAGGTAGACTTACCTTAGTACTTTTGTCTGGGCCAAATGGTTTCTTTCCAACTCCTACACTTCATATTGCATGTTTTGCCTTGGCAGCTGTTACTCTATGTACCATCTGCCTTTACCGGCACTTGGTACACAGATGTGCAGTTCCTGTGCTAATGTTAGAGATCTATTTAACCTTTTCTATTCCTAAAAATTGTCATAATAACAATAATGCCTTGAAACATGTAACACCCGATATTTGCTCTAATTTGTTTCAAATGGGCTTTTGTAGTCTCTTCTTGTTCTAAAAGCTGCATTTTTAGCAAAAAAAAAAACCAACAAAAAAAACACCAAAAAACCAACCAACCAAAAAAACCCCAAAAAACACAACAACAACTTCAGATGGTAATGCTATTACCTGGGGCATTTCAAGATAATTTTCTATATACTTAAATTAGTTTAGTGCCAGTAAGCTGTCAAGAATCAGAGTTTTAATGAAAAAATAAGTATCACGTATAGAGTCCTGCCAAAAGAAGTTAATGTAATAACTTCCTAGAAGGGTTACAGATTACTGCAATGCTTTCCAAACTTATTTCTCACCTTTGTGTATAGATTTATGTATACATATATGCAATATCTAGGAAGATATAATTGAAGGCAGATTTATAATAAATAGCTAGTCAAGAATTATGTCAAAGAAATAGGAAAATGCTTATATGTTCGCTGTATGTATACAAAATTTAGTAGCAGCATAACCATGGTACCAACAGATGGATCATATATGTAATCTCTTTTTAACAATCAGTTCTCAAACTCAGGTTGCATCAAAGAAAGCAAATATGAAACTTCTAAAACCAAAGGTATGGATTAAAATTTACTTAAAACTGTTGTAAATAACTAAAGAATGTTTAGAGTCCTGGAAAATCTCACTTCTGTTATTCCTATTGTATAAGTGAAAAAGACTGAGATGAACACCTGCAATATAAATCATAATATATTATAATTTTATATGAAGAAGTTTCCATGTTAAAAGGGAATTTTTTTTTTTTTCACAGAGAGAGTTTTATTCAGATTTATGACATTGTAAAGGTGTTTTCAGGTATTCACAAGTTACAGTCACGAGCTTCAAAAAAGTATTGTGGTAGATACAAAGGAAGGTATATTTGTATACAAGTATACCCGATGAACTTGCATACACCTCTACATGTATCCAAATAGTATGTCTGTAGCTGTTTACCTTTACAGGCATTCAACAGTAACAAAAATATGATACTTCACCCACTTGTAAAAATGGCTGTATGTTTAATATTACAGTATTTCAGAGACAGAAGCATAGATGGCTGCTGAAAAACAAGACATTCCTCAAATATCTTGACAAATATCAGGCTCTCTCCTCCTGTCTTAGTGCAGTAAAACTGTATCAGATATGGACACACTGTAGAAAAAAAAAATCATATAGATTAAACTACAATATATAATTCTGATTTTATTCATTGACAATTTATCTGAATTTGAAGAGTTAAGAGAAAACCACAAGGATATTTTACATCTGAACTTGAACTTGATACCAGATCTGACTTCTAATGTAAAGCTACAATGTGGCTTACAACGTGCTATTTTTTCAAACTCCATGCACTTAAAACAGGTGTATGCATGCATACACACATACACACACACACACACACACACACACAGAGTTTCCCTAAAAACAGAATATGATAAAATTCCTTCCCTGCAATCACAAAAATCCTGAGCTAAAATATTTGCCCATGAACTTTTTGCTACACATATTAACGTTTCAATACATTGTCTCTCCACTGACTTTAATGCAAAGACCAAAGTATAATTGTGGTGGTTTTACCACAAATTCAGCGATTTTGGAGCAGAGACTCTGAGAGAAGTCACAAACACACCCCAAAATGAAGAAAACACACAAATATCTCAGTTTATTTTGCGCAAACACCAAAACCCGACAAATAAAGTGCAAAACAGACAAACAAATTAAATTTTTCCAGGGCCCGTGTTTGAGGTGAGGACGCTCTGGAGATAGTGCTTGTCTCTCTCTCCCTGTGAGCCNGACCATGTGCTCCCTTGCCAAAGGACCGGCGCCGCCTCTCTGCAGCTGCCGCTGCTGGCGCCGGCGCCACCTGCACCTCGGCCGCGGTAAGGAGCCAGCCCTGCCGCCTCCGCCGCCGGCGCCGCCCCGCCGCTGGCCTGCAACAGCCCCATGGTTGGTTCGCATGCCCGGCAGCATGGCAGCGTCCAGCCAGGATCGTGCTCCGGCGCCGCTCCCGCCGGCTGTGCCGAGCGGCGACTCTGGACAGCGAGAGCGCCGTCCACATTGGCAAGTCCGCACCACGCTGCGACTCCGCATTGGGCTGGAACCGCACCCCCTGCCGCAGCTCCTGCCGGCGCGCAGCGCGTCCGCTGTCCACGTCGCGCCGCCGGTGGGGGGGGAAGGGATCACCAACCGGTGCGGGCGTTTTTACCTTCAGTTTTTTAACCCCACGACAATAATACTAGTGACATGACTCTCCTTTGCTAAGAAACATTCCCAGACAAAACCTGATGGAGGTGGACTTTCCAAATCTGTAAGGACTGACTGAGTCTCGGGTCGTTATCTGTATCTAGCTGGTGATGGTGCATCTTCTCTAATATTTTGCAGAGTTTTTATCTTGTATAGCAGAGGAGAGAAAATAGATTCTAAGAAGCTAGAAGAAAGTACGAAATTTAATAACCAGTATCTTACATAAGCTTTTCCCTCTTTGCTTTTTTTTTTTAAAAAAAAAAAAAAATAAATTTGGTTTTCATTTACATTTTGGTCGTATTTTTGTTCATGTTATATTGCAAAGTTATTATTATAGATTTGACCGAATATTGCTTCAATCCATGAAGCTTCTGTGGCAATTCCAAAAAGTAATTTTTTAAAATATGTTTATCATCTTGCCTGCTCTGACTTTCAGCACAGTCTAATTTCCTTTTTGTTCCTGCAGTAATTTGCTTCTCCAATGGGTTGTGCTGTTCCATTTCTCAAATTTCTGATTTTCTCCCTTTTCTATGCCAGTTACAATACTGCTTCTCCATTTGCTCATTCCATATCTAACTGGTTACACAGACAACCTCTTAAACTTAAACCTACAAAGTCCTAGTAAGAAATTGAATAACATGATCTTAGTCTTGCTTATGTTTGTCATTACTGTATACATAGATGATAGATAGATTAGATAGAGAGAGAGAGACTGAGAGAGAGAGAGGGAGAGAGAGAGATAGCACATATATTTCTCAAATATCATTTCCTCCATACAGCTTTCAGTCTCTTGCTCATTTGAATCTAGGGAACCATGTATCTTTTCACAGGAGTTCTGTAGAATGGTAAGAGAGGTAGCAACCATTAATCCCAGGTGCAAACAGAGGACAAGATAAGAAACTGTGGGAAAGTTTCTGAATAAATAGTATTAGCATGAACAGAAATAGATACAAAGTGAAGGCTGGGAAAGAGTGAAGAAAAAAGCTCCACAGATTGAAGTTATTAGGTACTACAGGTTACTAAAGGCTATCTTCAGCTTATTTTGTTTTCTTCACTGCTAGTTTTTTGTATCTAAGGTGAAATATGACTATGACTGAACACCACCATGTCAACCAGACCATGGCACTAAGTGTCATGTCATCTTTCCTTAAACACCTCAACGTATGGTGGCTCCATCAAACTCCTGGGAAGCACATTCCAAAGTCTAATCACCCTTTCTGGAAGAAATTCCTCCTCATATCCAATCTAAAACTCCCCCAGTGCAGCTTGAGACTATCTCCTCTCATCCTGTCTCTAGTTGTCTGGGGGAAGAAACCAACCCCCCCACCTGGCTACAACCTCCTTTCAGGTAGTTGTAGAGAGTGATAAGGTCACCCCTGAGCCATCTCCTTTCCAGGCTAAATACCCACAACTTCTTTCTTCTCATCATAAAACTTATCCTCTAAACCCTTCATCGGTTTCATTGCCATTCTCTAAAATCGAAGAATATCATATCATAAATCTAGATTAAGTTATAACTTTTTCCGAGGGTCACAGTACTGACTGCATGTGCCAAGAGGAGTACTGTTTTGATCAAGAAGAGATTAAATTGATAGTGGTGAGGTTTCAGTTGGTTGGTTACTCGTTATTTTTGTTGTTGATTTGCTTTTATTTTTTTTTTCTTGTTCTTGTTTTGTAAGACTGAGAGCTATACAATACCTTAACTTTGAAACATTGCCTTACTATTAAGTATCAGCTGTTCATCTTTCTATGTGGTTTCTAATCATAAAATATTTCGAAAAAAAATGTAGTCAAGTTTGCAGAGCCATAGACAGAGGACAGGATGGCAATGAGGAGGGGACAGTGCAGGACTGCCAGTGCCAGCAGGAACCTGCAGAGCAGTGACAAGGGGAGAGCAGTCCCTGGCAGGGGCCAGGAAGGGTGGCCCTTAGGCCCCCACCCCTCTGCCCCCCCACCTTAGCAATGGGGAAATTTCTATTAAAAAAACCAAGAAAAAGAATACCCAACCACAACACTACTACACAAAAATACATTGTCTCTCAGTGGTGATATATTGATATATGATGAGTTTTTTACAGCTTCAACGAAAAGGACGTATGTGGCTGTTTCATTTATTACCTGTAGAAATGTAACAATTTCAAGTATAAGTACATCACTTTATATGAGAAAAAGTAAGAAGGATAAAGCATAAGAGTAGATAGTGGAGAGGAAAGATATCATCACCGGTGGGTGCAGCTACAGGATGTTGTAATTGTTGTAATTTAGATGTCCATTGGTTGAAGTGGTGGTGACAGTCTTGACCCATGAGAAGTGGGGGAGGCTCACAAAACATGAAGTTCAGTGGTTAATGTACATTCACATTCAGACAGGAAAACCTAGATACCTCTCCTGGAGAGGTGGGGCATGGAGTTTTAAACTGTCTGATGCAACACAGTGGTTGCACAGTTCTCTGGTGGAATGCCCCAGAAATATTTCTGGACGTGCTTTGGGGGTCTTTGATAGCTTATGACCCCTTCTAAAACATGACCACTGTTTTCACGTTATGGTAGTTGAACCAGTTGAACGTTATATCTTATTTGAAGGGATTAATACCTTCAGGCCTACATATGAATGTCCTGACATCTCGCCTGGACCAGTGGGAGTTCTATACCAAAGTCAATTGTGTAAGGAAACTGGATTGATAAAGAGCATACCTGGCTAAGTTCAAGAGGTGTTTGAACAATACTCTCAGGTACATGGTGTGCCTTTTGGGGATGGTCTTGACCTGGGCCAGGGGTTGGACTCCATGATCCTTGTGCATCCATTACAACTTGGCTTTTTCTGTGATTCTATTATTGTCTCACCTTGCAGAATGTTTTTGGCTCAAAAAAACAACTTTTTGCTAAACAAAGGTCACTTTGTTGTGATCATCCTCCAGTGGTGCTGAGCATCCTCTCTGGACTTGGGCTGTTGTTATGCAGATCAGAGGTTTGGCCAACTTCCAAACAGTATCAATAGACATAAAAGAAAGTGCAGATTCTTTAATGAAGCTTCCAGAACCAAACACGTGCCCAGCCCCCATTATCATCAGACCACCTTTATGCCATTCATCAGTTCTTCCACCCTCAATATATCCAACCGCCTGCCACCACCCCGAGAACTTTTCCAGTTTTTAGTTCTAGAGTTTTCCAAGTTCTCTGGACCTCTGTTTTGTCTTGCCTTCCACAATGTCCCTGCAGGTGGCTTTTTGAAAAACATAGTGTCCTTGTTGTAACCTATTTATCTCAAAAGGAATGCAAAACACAGCTTCACAGATCTTGGGAAGGGTGTAACAAGAAAGCACACACAGTCAAGCTAAAACCCCAGTAATATGTGAAAAACAAAACAAAACAAAGCAAAACAAGGCATCAGCAGAACTAAAGGAGTGAACCATTTTTCATTTCTTCATTTAAAACCAAAACCAAACTAAACTACCACCACCTATACCACAAATCTCAAAACAACACCCCAAACCTCTCCAAATGATAAGTAGGTACGCAGGTATTTGCATCTCTTCTTTCTAATTTGGCAACCAGTGATGAAATCACAGAAGGCCAGATACAGTACTAAATCTTTCTTAAGGGCAGACTAAATATAGCGTTCGATGATATTTTATAGATTAACTTGACAGTCTTTTTAACATCTATGCCTAGGAACAATTGTTTAGAAACCTGTTTCAGGAACCATAAAGCATTTTGACTGTGAAACATATGTGTGTTTTCATTATCAGTATCAGCATTCTATTTCAATAAAGAGACAATAACAGTGATAATATCCTCCAATCAAAAGTGAAGTATCCTTTTGTAGATTCATAACAAGGCAGTAATAACCCATTCCTAATGGAAGAAAAAACCCCAATCAATCAAACCAAAAAAACCCCACAAAACTGAAACTGAACAAAAAAGAGAACCACTCCCCCCAAAAAGCCAAAGGAACCAAGAAACCATTCTCCTTCTACTTTCCATTTTTCTGTAAATATTATATTCTGAACACCAGAATAGCCTAGCAGATGTTACAATGCCCTCATTCTAAACTTTATCTTATTTGCTATGATAAATGTTTCCTGAAATCAGCTGAACCCATGAACAAGTAAAATTTCCTCTTTTCAGACTTTCTAGCAAAGACCTGGAGAAATTACCAATTTTTTTTTTTTTTTCAAAATTCTATGTGCAGTGAGGAGTATGAACCTCTCTTCTCAGCAATAACATTATAAAGAAAGTTTGTAAAAAGTTTAATGTTCAGATGAGACAGACCATGGAAACTGTATTGAAAAGCTTAAAGAGGTTTTGTAAGTTGTATATGGTGACCTAGTATTCTAAAGCACTAAAGAAGGGAATGATAGCAGTAAAATTCCTTCTGTTGTGTTAAGCAGGAAGGGGCCTTGCAAAGCAAGAGGATGGAGAAACAGGAAGGGAGATTAAACCTCAAAACTTTAAAAGAGAAAACTAAGGAGATAGAAAGGACAGGAAAAAAAATTATAACAAGACAAAATGTAATTAAGCTCTTGAAAAAGCGGAATATGAAGTCTCTCTATATCATATAAAGTCTGACTTCATATTTTATATTTTAAAATGAAGCTTATATTATTTTTCTAATACTGCTGACTTCATTAACCATTTCATTTCAAATGGATAAAAAGGCGGAGAAACAACTTTTCCTTCCTCGCCATCATAAACATATATAACCACATATAACAATCTTAAGTGTTTTGCCTTTTTCTTCTTTGCTATGCTTTAAATATATTGAATCTGTTCCTATTTAAATCAATGTCTCAAACTAGGATTGTCTTGTTTTCCCTTTTTTGGTTATTTTCTCTTCAGGTAAAGCCCAAACTCAACTGGATATTCACAGAGAGTTAAACTAGCAATCTAAGTTCCCTAATAAACACTATGTTATCATGTGCAACTCTCTTCATAAGGCTTTCCACCAATTTGTGCAGGAAGCTTTGGTGCTGTAATACAAGAATAAGTTTTCAGTTCTTAAAACTTAATGTCTTCTGATACACACTGCATACTTTCAGTACAGAATATATTATTCCTCTTTTTACGCATTTATGATTAACACTTTCCATACTGTAAGTGTTGCTGTGGCTAACAAATTAAAAACTCATATGTGCTGACACAAACTGTGCTTGTAAAAAAACACAATCGTATATGCCAGCTCTTAGATAAATATTGGATATTTATAGAGTGTTTGAATTTTCATATATCAACATCAGTACCATTAACATATGAATTTTCATGGGATAAACCCAAAGAAAATCTAAGAATTACAAACTAAAAAAGTTCAGCAGGATCACTGAAGGAAATAACATGAGAAAGAGCAGAGGTAAGGCATGCAGGCAATCTTTAAACCAGATAAGGCATTGGCCTCCTGCAAGATCTTTATCTGACAGACAAATTCTAGGAAGCAATCCAAAATGCATACATGTTTTACTGAGTTCTAAATATGGACTTTTCACTCAATTCAGTCAATTCATTTGAGTCTTTGTGTCAACAGAATAGCAAAATTGCACTGCAAACCACCAACTCACCCATTCATACAGTGATAGCTTATGTTCATCAAACATAAAAATACCAGCTTGAAGACCAAACAAATTTCTGTATTATGTTAAGACACTGGGATTTTAGTAGTGAAAAGTAAAAACCACAATTGATATGACTTCAACATGCATATGTGATCATATTCTGTTTTGTGCCAAAACACTATTTAAGCAACTAACAAATACATTTGGGTGACTAAATCACCCTAGCCTGTGCTTCCAAGTCTACTGATTGTGCATATTGCAATAGGTATCTTTGAACACTTTGGTGCAGTTATTTTGTGCTGTAGGCAAATTGGATCACTTTTTCTGGTCCTTAAGGATACACAAGAAGCTTATGGTCTAAGTATGCTCTGAAAACAAGACATATTTGTTTTTGTTAGCATTATTGCTGTGCTGTTGTTTATTTACTAATAAAAAATATCTTTATACTTGAACAGCAAATGTTTTTTTCTGGCTTCGTAACCAACATAGACAATATTTTGTCTAAAATATTTGTGTGAGTTTTTCTGACATTGTTGCAAAAATGACCAGAGATTCAAAGTTTCTTATACAAAAGGAAATGTGGTAGCAATTCTGGCTTCTACTTGGTTGGCCTATACGCTTTAGCTAAAGGCAACTATGTTGTGACATATACCTAATATTACTGGTATTGGTTATTTCTGCAGTGACCCAAGGAATGAATTTGTATATATTGCATTAGTTCTAGAAAGCTTAGACAATCCCTCATTTCGTGTTTCAGCTTTGGCGCTTGTGTTGAATTTTGATTTTTTTTTTTTTTTTGTCTAAAAACCAAGTCAGATTGTAAACACACAAAATCTAACACAAACTCCTTTTAATAGAATTGTGTATCCATTTATGATCAAAAAAATCCATGTTGCTGGGTCCAATAATCTCACTTTAGGACTATCAGCTGTAGATAAAACAGAGACATAGAGGAGTATCCTGCACAATATGTTATGATTTGGATAGTAATTTTAACTCAATAATAATGTCCAACCATCATCCTGATTCTTAAAATGCTTCTTAACACTTTAGTGACTAATACAAAAAGTGTGCGGGCAGCTGTTTGACAATTTGGAATCAGCACTATGAACAGGTGCATATAGTGTAGGTATGGTTACAGAGTCAATGTTTCATTTTTACAAGCTCTCATGCATGTAAGTTGCTTCACTTGTTTATAAATTAAATAGTCGTGTTCTGTCCTTCCTGCATGAATTTTTGCATGCCTGAATTAATCACCTGAAACTGTTGTAAGAATGTAAAAGCTGTCTTAGATTTGCTGGAAATCCTATGGAATACAGACTGAAGACAAAAGCAAAGGAACCAAATACTATCAAAAAATACTAATTGATTCAGAAATAGAAGTGGCTATAATAATGCTATGCAAATTAAAGAACTAAATGTCCTCTGACTAGTAAAAAGATGAGGAATGGTCTCATGGCTAAGTAGTGATAACGGAAGTCTGGTAATCCATGTCAGTTTTTCTTGCCTTATAGGCAAAAATGTTGGACCTAGTAGTATAGTAGTGGTGGTTGTCTAAAATAGAATCACAGAATCATGCAAGTTGAATGAGATCTTAAAGATCACCCAGTCCAGCTGTTCATCCAACACTACCATTGTAACCCCTAAGACACTAAACCATATCACAGCGATACTATTCTTGATACAAACCACAATGCCATTTGCCTTCCTGATCACCTGTGCACACTATTGGCTCGTGTTCAGCCAGCTTTAATCAGCACCCCCAAGTCCTCTTCTGCCAAAAATTTCTCAAGCTGCACCCCTTCCAGCCTCTAGTTCTGGATGAGATTGCTGTGACCCAAGTGCAGGACCCAGGCTTTGCATTACTGGATCTGATGCAGTCCTTAGCCTATTGATCCAGTCTGTCAAGGTCTCTTTATAGAGCCTTCCTACCCTTGAGCAGATCCACACTTTCACCAAACTTGGTGTTGTCTGCAAATTTACTAAGAGTGCACTTGATCCCCATATTCAGATCATCAATAAAGATATTAAACAGGATGGGCTCCAAAACTGAGCCCTGGGGAACATTGCTAGCGACTGGAAGCCAACTGGATTTAGTTCCATTCACCAGAGCCCTATAGGCCCAGTCATCCAGGCAGGTTACTACCCATCAAAGAGTGCACCCATCTATGCATCAACCAACCAGCTTTTTAGGAGAATGCTGTGGGAGACAGTGTTAAAGCCTTGATTGAAATCTAGATAGACAGCATTACAGACTTTGCCTCATCTACGAAGCAGGTCAATTTGTCATAGAAGAAGATAAGGTTGGTCAAGCAGGTCCTGTATTTCGTAAGACAGTGTTGGCTGAGTCTGATCCTCTGGTCATCCTGAATATGCCGTTTAATGGCACCCTTCTGTAACCTTGTCCAGAACCAAAGTAAAGCTGACTGTCCTGTTCAGATCATCCTTACGACCTTTCTTGTAGAAGGGCATGATATTTGCTAATTTCCAGTCCACTGGAACTTCTCTGGTTAACCAGGGCTGCTGGTAGATGACTGAGAGTGGTTTGGCAAGTATTTTTGCCGCTCTGGGGCTGATCTCATTAGGGACCATACACTCATTCTGGATTATGGTGGTTTTACTCAGCTTTCCATCCCTAACTTCTAGCTCTGGAATTTCCTCGGGGCAATTGGTCTTAGTATTAAAGACTGAGGCAAAGAAGGCATTAAGTACCTCTGCCTTTTCCTCATCCCCTGGTACTATACTACTCTCAAACATCCAACAAATGACGGAGACTCTCCTTGACTCTCCTTTTGCTGCTAAAGTGATTGTATTAATTTTTTTTGGTGTGTTTTACTGCCTCAGATAAATCAAGTTTTAGTTTGGCTCTGGCACTTCTCCCTACATGCTCTTGCAACATCCTTATGGTCCTTCCAAGTTATCTGACCCTCTTTCCAGAGATAATAGATTCTCTTTTTTTCCTTTAAGTTCCAGTCTACGTTCTATGTCTAGCCAGGACACTCCTTTTACCCAACAACTAGTCTTTCTACACAAGGGGACAGCCTGCTCTTGAATATTTAACAACTTTTTGAAGCATATTGAAACTTTCTAGACTCCTTTTCTCTTTCAGAACAGACTTCTAAACAACGCTGTCAATGAATCTCCTAAACAGGCCTAAGTCTGCCTGTATGAAGTCCAAGGTAGAAGTTCTGCTGGTGACCCTCCTTACTTTATCCAATATTGAAAACTCTAACATTTCATGGTGACTATGCTTATGGCCACCAACCACCATATCCACTTATTAGTCCTTCTCTGTTCACAAACAGAAGGTCTAGCAGGGCAACCCCCTCAAGTAGGCTCATTTACCAATTGCATTAGGAATTTGTCTTCCACACATTCCAGGAACCTAGACAGTTTCCTCTCTGTTGTGTTTCTCTTTTGTGTTTCCAACAGACACCTGTCAATTTGAAGTCACCCATGATGCCAGGGCTGTCAACCATGAGACTTATACTAGCCATCTTCCTGTTCATCCTGATTTGGTTTTTGTTAACAGATTCCCACCATGGCATCTGCTCTGCTGACCTTCCCCTGATCTTTACCCGTAGACACTAAACCTTGTCATCATCATCATTGATTTCGATACAATGAAGACACTCCCTCACGTACAGGGGTTATGTCACCACCTCTCTTTTGCTTTGCCTGTCCATTCTAAAGAGCTTATAGGCAACCATTTCAGCACTCCAGTAGTGACAGTCATCCCACCATGCTCCTCCTGTTCGTTGCTCGTACTGCACACATTGGTGCAGATGCACTTCAGCCGGGCTAAGGATTTTGACCCCAACACAGGGAAACTACCCATAGGCTCTTCTCTGGTAGGCCTAGTCTTATTCTATTCCGCATTCAAACATAGTTTAAAGACCTCTCATAGCTGTGCTAACTTCTGGGCCATAATCCTTTTCTCACTCTGAATCACATGTACTCCACCTGACATAGGCAGGCCTGGTGCTGTGTAAGCCATCCTATGCTTGAAAATCCCAAAGTTCCACTAAGCATCAGCCTCTCAGCCATGTATTAATTAGTCAAGTATTCCTATTCCTTTCAGTATTTTCCCCTAATGCTGAAGGAATTGAGGAGAATACTGTCTGTGCATCTACTCCTTTAACCAGATTCCCAGTGCTCCGAAGAGACACTTTTGAATACCCTGCCACTGTAAACGTTGTAGGAAAGAAAACACATGGTACTTCACTAAAATATCTTGACTGTTTTTGAAGATATTACTGGAAACAGAACCAGCAGATTTTATGTTGTAAAATGGTAAACCCAGAAAGTCTCTAACATGTGGATCAGTTTTACATTAAATACTCAAATTTCACCACAATAATGCCCATACTTTGGAAATGTCACAAAATAAATTTTCTAAAATATGGATACAATTAAAGAGGACATTTATTCTAGAATTTTGCAGAAAATACAGTAATGAAAGCTTTTCAGTATATTATTAAATGTAGCTTCTTCTATTCTGGCGAACTATGTTTAATATTGTTTCATAGTATTGTGAAAAGCATATAAATGTAAATGGTTATTCCTACCTCCTTAAGGATAACTGAATATCTTTCTCTCTCTCTCTCCCCCCCCCCCCCTTTTTTTTTAATAATATGAGGGCATAAGCAATTAAGATATGGTCTAAGGATACAGAAAATCTGATTAACAGATCAAAAAGACCATCTGTGGAGATTGGATTTAATACCGGGGGTAATTCTCCTCTCTACAATGCTTATGTAAATCAGCTTAATCTAGAAGGCTGAATGAATTTACTCAGAAATATGGCGTTCCGTAATTGTAAACACGTATTTTCAGGAAGTATGCTGTTGAATTTTATTCAAGTCTTTCTGGGTATTACCATATATAACTTAATCATCTTACAATTAGAGAACAGGTTTTCAAACACAAGGGAGAACTACGTCAAATCTACTACAAAAGTAGATTTTCTTACTGAAAGATCTTGTAATTTGATCTGTAGGTAACGTTTCTGATAAGAGCACTTTGCTTCAAATTTTTCTTTTTCTTTTTTTTTTTTAATTCCTTTCCAGTTCTTTAGTAGTCTTTTTTTCAGTTTGCATCTGAATGCTGTAGATCTTGATAGAGATGCCTTCTTAAAGCTGATAGCTCATAGTCACCGCAGGTTTCATATAAGTAAATTGTTCTATGTAGTCACTGACAATATTTCAACTTGACAAACTAATACTTCTTTCTTGAATTTTTATAATATATTCATATTAAAAAAGGTGTAACTTCTTGATATTATATTATGCATTAAATTTGCCTATGTAATGAAAATATTTTCTCTACATGTCCAAATTACTTTAGTAGTAGTTCAAATGTATTTTTGATTTACAAGCTTTGAGTTTTCTTCAACATTCCTAACGACTGGATAGCTTTCCTAAGAAATGTATGGTTTCCAGCTCCAGGTTCATGCCCTTACAGAATACTTTTACTTCTCTGTTTTTCATATCAAGTCTGTAGCTAAGTACTTACAAAGCTATAAAGTGAGGACACATATATACATACAGACATGCAAACAATTAAAAAAAAGAATCTTTTTTATCAGTTAGCATCGATAAATTTTTTAACTTATTGTCTTGCCATGTAAGTTAGTATAGTCTCCAACAGAAGATCTTTTAGATCTTGAACTGAGTTATACATAGGGTGTGAAAAAAAGAGGTAATTCTGAAATAGTCTATAGGAATGTAATTGTCTTGAATCACCTGCCTGTCATTTGATACTCTGTCATAATGTATCCATACAAGTTAAGTCAGATGTTATTACCCAGTAAATGACATATTATCTTGCTTTTGGATAGTAGGAGGCAATAACATGGGATGAGAGATGTATAGGGAAAAAGTAAATTTTTATTGAATATATGGATATTCAATGAATATATGAATAGGTGTGTGGGTATGTGTATGGGTGAATTAATATGTATTTGGTATGGAAATAATGAAGTAGACAAAACCTTGCACAAAATCATAATCAATGTCTTTGAAAACAACAACTGTCCCTTTTTCCCTCGTATGCCTCTGGGTGTTGGGCAGTTGTGAGGTACTGAGAGTGCAGGAGCGGCAGTTACTCCTTCAGGCAGTCGATGGTGTTCGGGACCACAGGAGATGCAGTTGCACCTTCCCACCAGCAGGGAGCGATGTGCATCGGTGGGGGCAGGGCCCAAAGGAGAGCTTGGCACGTGCAAACAAGATGGTGGTGGCCAGAGACGGGATTTTTCTGCAGTGCAAGTTGTCCCCCTGGCACTTAATCTGAGGGTCGAGAGGGACTGAGAACAACCGAGCATGGTGGGTATTAGAGAGGGAGGCACACAAACCAGGAGCTCTGGCAGATGGATTTGCAGTGAGTCAGGTGGTGTCCGTATCTGTGGTGTCTCTTTTCAGGGGAATTCTGGCGGCTGGACATGGTGAATGGGTGATGTCAGAGGCTGGCAGGGGCAGGCAGGAGTTGCAGGATTGCACTGGGATTTTTTTCCAAGCAGTGCCAAGTGAGGGTCTCTTTCCAACATGTGCCAATGTCACATTGCCAAAATGGTGACTTTATCGATTTTTTAATAGTTTCGGGGTTTTTTTCTCGGAGTTTTTTGTGGAATTGGGAAGTTTCTGCNCAATTTATTAAAAGGTAGATATATGGGGGAATAAATGGCTGTAATTGCCCAATTATGGCCAGCAGAGGGTGCTGTGGATGCCAGCCAGGGCATCCTCTGACACACACATACACCACACTGTAACCTGAGAAGGGAAGGGGGAAGGGGATAGAGGTTATACTGTACCCCAGACAAGACGGCCCCACCCCACACACACCGACCATGTGTAACTCGAGAAGGGAAAGGGGAAAGGTATAGAGGCTACACCATAACCCCCACCGGACAAAGCGGCCCCACCCTCCACCCTCGCCGTGGGGAAAAGGGAAAAAAAACCCCAAACAAACTAGCAACCCAGAGGAGGAGGACACCCCTCCCAAGAACACAGGAGAGGCCCAGAGGCGGGCACCCACAACCCCAAAAATAAAATGTATCTGTGGAAAAGGCGGTGGCAGTCCCTTCGGGGGTGGTGTGTCTGTGAAGAAGTCCTCTCAAAAGGGGTCCTCTCAGGCTGGGGGAGATGAAAAGCAGTGGCGACCTCAGGGAATTCCATGGAGAAGAGAGCAGCAGCAAAGTCCGGGGCGGAGGGGAAGAAATCCTCAAGGCCGTGCTGAGTAGAGGCAGCCCGCCTTCAGCTCCAGGTCCCGGAGAAAAGAGAGTGAGCGAGGGCTCCTTCCCGCATTTATAATCCCGGCCCCTTCCCAGCATTCCTTGTGGGTCTCTGGGGCTGATGGGAAAACCGAGGCAGAGGTAACCTTGGTAATCTGGCTACTCCTCCCAGCCGGATGTAGGCACAGGAAAAAGTTATTTTTTCTTTGTCTTCCCCTGCGGTTTTTAAGCCAAACCATTACAATGAGTATTTAGCTTTTTTTCATTTTATTTGTTTACTTTTGTGTTCCATGTACCATCGAAGATTAATAGAATCTTTTAACTAAAAACAATTAAGAAATGAGTGCTTATTTACAAGATGGTTCTTTCTCCTTGACCAAGTAATGCATTAGGAAGAAGAAGATCATGGAAATTCAGAGAAACTAGCTGTCTGGACTTACATCTTCTCAGTTCGTAGTGATGATTTTGTCTCTCTTCCATTCTGTTTTCTCTGGAAATGATTCCTGTGTCCTTCTCCTTAAGAGAAAGATTCAACCTTGCAGTAATAATTGTAGATGTCTCATACTAACAGTAGTGACAAATTCCCATGTCTTACTTAAAGGAAAAACACAGGGCTGTATATGTCAATATATTTAGAATTAAATAAGTAGCACCATTGCACACAGAGATTATTCGTATGTATTTTTCCACATGAACCACAAAATACTTGATAGGAAAGATATTATAAATATAATAAGCAATTTCCACTTATTTGTAAGAAGATTGTTAAAGGTTTAAAAATTAAAAGCCATTTTATTCTTATTCAGAAATTAATATCAATGTATCTGAAAAGCCTATCCAGTAATGTGTTAAGTGCTATGAGATTCAGCACTGTATCTCCTCTATGTGTTTGTGGCACTGCTGAAAAGACTGCTTATTTTTATGTCAGTTAACTTGAAGTCAAGTGATAACTTTTCTGTGTCATTTGGTGATTTCAGAAGAAAATGTGCAGTATCTTTAACTTGTGCTAGAGAAAGATGTAATCAACCAATTTTTTTCTCTTATTTAATTCACTGCATCACAAATTATAGTTGCCTTTGATGATGATGATGAGGACTATAGTGCCACATCTCAAAAATCCCAAGAAGAAGAAAGATTCATTAAGTCTCATGGAGTGAGACTTTTATGTTTGGAACTATTTGAGCCTTCATTATCAATGTCTTTCATGTGGCGAGAAGGAATGAATTGTAGAGCTTAGTCTTGAAAATGTAAATATATGATTTCCAGAAAATAGGTATAGTTCAAAATATGACTAAACAGACTGCAAAGAATAGTCTCTCCTCTTTTCTTAAAATATCAAAATTTCCTCATGTATTTTTACTGTAGTGATCCAGCTTGCACTACTCATTAGATTTTGAGAACATGAAATAATGCATAAATGCACTTCGTAGGTTGGAAAGGGTTCTTGTAATTCACTTTGCTCTTGCTACATAATAAAGCTCTAAATTGCATTTTTCAGTAAGTTTGTTATTGTCTTCTTGTAGAAAGTCTAAACCACTTAAAAAATGAGACTAGGAGATTTACATCATTGAGGCATTCTCGAAATGCTAGCCCTGTACTCATGCTTACATGTGTGTATTTATAAGTCAGCTACTCATTTTTTATATCTCAACATCACAAATTGAATCAGAAGCCATTATGTGAAATTAAAATAATTCCTCTTCAGTGAGCACAAAATAACCTTCACCTTCTGGTACTACTACAAGAAGTTCAAGAATGGCTATCCATACTTTAAACATCTATAATAAACATGATTCTTACCAAAAGAAAAAACAAACAAACAAACAAAACCACGTAATTTTATGTGAAAGAGCTAAACCAAATTATATTAGTTCAGAGCTGCCTGTGTATTGTTGCTTGAATCTGGGGAGATGATCAAAAAGGACTAACATTACATTAGAATACAGATACATTCAAACAAAAACTAGTCTAATCTCCTTAAAATATAATATAAACCAGAAGTTAATCTGGACTGCATACCTCTGTTCAAAAATAATTGCATAGCTATTCCCACTATTTGTGAATATTTAAATTACTATCTTGTAATGGTTAAAATTAAGATTTTCATAAGTTATATAAGATCTTGAGGATGTGTTCTTGAAGCCTATGTTAGCTATACAATATGGATATGAATTTATGTCTTGGTTTGAGACAGTGGGAGGCCTATTTAACCACAACTGGGATGAGAACTCGTTAGAGAAATATAACAAGATCTATTAAAAATAAAAATATGAATGAAAATTGTATGCATATAAATATGGTATCAGGCACAGGAAATGAAACAAAGAACAAAAACCCAAAGAAAACCATGCCCCCCACACCTGAAAACCACGCCCCTCACATCTGAAAACCACACACCCAACACACAACCCTAAAAAAA
>VYZS01078621.1:0-20690 GCA_013400695.1 Neodrepanis coruscans | reverse complement strand
CAAGGGTTTCAAACACAACCCTTGGCCAGTTAAACTCCACAGTCACCAAGGAAATGAACTAAAATTATGCAAACAGGAAGATGAAGAAGAATAGAAGGGATTTGTCCAAGACAAGAATACCTCCTCCATTTCACAACACCCTGAGGTTCTGCCCCATCTCCACTCTTCCACTACAGCTTTATTGTTCCAAGCTGGGACCTATCTGTCATTCCTCAGACATGGTTATAAATGACCAGATTTTTATCCACCAGACTACTCCAGCAGGTACTTGTTTAAGTGGTTCAGGGTGTACTTCACTAATACCTCAAGTATTTCTAAAATGGAGGATTCCTACTCAATGATCTCACTTTGTCCATCACATTAAGAGTCACTTAAATAAACCAGAGAGAGCGGCAAACTGCTTGTGAAGATAAAAGAAACAATGCCCTGACCTCGGGCTCCCTCTGCTCTGCTCCCAGTCCAAGCTGGCCACCAGCCCCACACTCCAGCTAATTTCCTTCTTTGCAAAACAATCACATCTCGAAGCCCAGTGATGTGCCAACAGTTTCCAGTAAATCCTATAAATATCCCAGCTCGGCAGCCATCCAGGGAGAGGCTGATTGTGGGGATGGGCCTGAGCTCTGCTGATAGAGAGCAGGAAGGGAATGGGAAATGAAAAGCTGGAGCACACGGAGCTGTGGCTCTCACACCCAGCTGGCTGTGTCCTGACAGAGGCTGCTGAGCTGACAGACCACAGGGAAATTCAGAGTATCCTTGAGAAGCTGCTGAATTTCACAGAATCATGGAATGGTTTGGATTGGAAGGGACCTCCAAGCTCATCCAATTCCACTCCCCTTCCACTATCCCACTGTCCAACCTGGCCTTGGACACTGCCAGGGATGGGGCAGCCACAGCTTCTCTGGGCACCCTGTGCCTCCCCACCCTCCCAGCCAAGAATTCCTTCCCAAATCCCACCTAACACAACCTCTGGCAGTTTGAAGCCATTCCCCCTCGTCACTACAAGCTCCTATAAATTGAATTTCCTTGCTTCTCTCCCCACACATCCCACCTGAGCTTTCCCAGGTTACTCCTGTGCTGCTCCAAAGAAGTTTGGGAGCTGCCAGAGCCCATCTCTGCCTCACACCCTGATAAGGACACTCAGGGCAGCAATCCCGATGGCACAGTGGCCTTTCAGCTTGGAGTGATTTTATCTGGAAGCCTTCTGGTTGAATTCCAAGTGCACAGGATTGCCAGCCCGGCAGCAAAAAAATTCAGAGCACATTTTGAGAGGATGCAGAGAGGGTTTAAAGCTAAGCTGGGCTGACATGCAGAGGACAGGGAACACAGGAGAGCCTGTGCATGGAGAGGGAAGGCTGGAGACAAACACCCTGAGGAGGCTGCCTGAGAACAGACAAATACCAGGAATGCACTTGGCATCTGAGCTGGAGATGGGATGAAATAAGGGAGGCAAAAATCCTGTACAGTCTGCACACTCCTGTGATGGAACTGGGGCTGGGATCAGCTCAGGAGACACGTGTGTTTCAGTGCCTTGGGTTTTTAATACACCTCTAGCACCAGCTCCGAGCTAATCCTACCTTATTAAGATCCTCATATTAAGGATTACTATGAATTAATATGTATTTTAATCAATTGTTAGACTTAGATATTCAAGATATCGAATCATTTAATGCCTCCAACTGCTGCTCTTGTAACTCTCTTGTGTTTATTTCTGTCACATCCTTGTGTCATCTTTCCAGTATTTAAGATTTTCTTTTCCAAGTGGACCCATAAGATAAAATATTGCTGGTAACTAATTAAGCTCCACAGCATCTTTGCAAATATTGAAGTGCTCAATTTCATCCATGGAAATGGCTTTTCAGATGAAGGATTCCAAATTAGCCATAATCTGGACAGAGCAGTGGAAAACACAGCTGTGCTCTGGATGAGAGAGAAACAATGTGTTGTCATGACTGCTGCTTTCTGCTCCAAATATGCCAGTCCTGTTGCAATGAAAAAAAGTCCTTTTTGCTCTAATCTTAACTCCTATATTTATCCACAGCATTGATGCTCATCTGCAACCTCAGACATGGGAACACTGCAGAGTGTCAGTGTTGGCTGGAGTCATTTGGATTGGAATGGTTTGGGTGGGAAGGGACCTTAAAGACCTTCCAGTCCCACCCCCTGCCATAGGCAGGGACACCTTCCATTATCCCAGCTTGCTCCAACCTGGCCTTGGACACTTCCAGGGATGGGACAGCCACAGCCTGTCCTGCTCCCATGGAAATCCCCATTTTGTGAGGGAAGGATTTCCTGTCCTGCTCCCATGGAGATCCCCCTTCCATGAGGGTTGGTTTCCTTTTCTTGGCTGGATGGAGATTCTTATTCCATGAGGGTTGCTTTTCCTGCCTTGCCTTCATGAAAACTTCTGTTCCTGGCTCTGATAAGCTCATTTTTTTCTCAGACATTCCTATTTAGCTCCACAAGGTGCCCCAAGATCCCATATCCATGGATTTGGGAAGTATTAACTGACTGCACAGGGGTTAAAACTGCCTCCAGGCCTAAGCAAGTGCATTTTGAGACAAAATCTGCAAGAGTGCCTGGAATTTGCATGTAAAATGGGGATAATTACCTCATGGTAATCAGTCTGAGTTGTTAAGGGAGCTGGGAACCTCTCTTACCTGGAGTCCCATCCTTTCCTGGAATTCATATGCAGGACTGGGCTGCAAGACAGGGTTTGCTCTATTCCCTGTTCCACAGAAAAGCTGATATTATCTATACAGGTGTTTGGGCATCACTGTCTGTGAAGATCCAGACCTCAGTGCCTCCAGGGCGTGCTTCATTTTGTATTCCAGTCCAACAATCCTGCTGAAGGGGAGCTGGGAATAGCACTGGAAGAATGAGAGGGTGAGCAGGTGGTGTTGTGAGGAGTTTGCTAAAAGAGATCCCCCAGCGCCCATGAAATTATTCCATGCTCAGGATGAGGGAACAGAGTGGACAAAGTCCAGGGTCATTACACTAATTGACACTTTACCTCTGGGGAATCCCTGGGGATGCAATCAGGGCTGGATTGGGGTCCCAGGCACAGGTGTGGGCTGTGCTTCCTTCATTTACTGTAATTGTGCCTTGGCAATCTGTTCCCATCCTCCCTCCCCAACAGCTCCAGTGGAACCTGCTCTGCTGTTAACCCCAGCCTGCCCTCCACACACAGCCAGCTTGGGAAGCAGGAAGCTTTGTCCCTTTTGGTGTTAAACTCTGCTTTAATCTCGCTGTCGTTGGTCTTTCACCTCCAGGTCCAACCCTGTCCCCAGGGCAAGGAGAGGGTGATTCTTTGCCATCATTAAATATACCCACAAATGGATCAGCTCCTAAATCCAAGAGCATTTCCAGCAGGTTTAAAGATGTTTTATAGCTCATCCTGGTGATTTATATATGGGCACAGCACAGTATGTCTATCCTTGGAGTGACAGGAGCAGGTTGTTATTGAGAGGAATGTAAGAAAATGGGAGTTACATATTATATATAATCCCATAATTATATAAATGGGATTCACAGCCACCTGAAAATGGGCTCTAGGCCAGGTTGGACAGGGCTTGGAGGAACCTGTCCCTGCCCCTGGCAGAGGAACTTTAAGGTCCCTTCTCACCCAAACCATTCCACAATTCCATGATTCTACAAATAGCAGCTCTCAGATATATATGAAGTTATGGGAAGAGCATAAAATGTGGGTAATGATACTCTACTTCCTTCTCCCCTGGAATTATTTTAATTAAACCCATTATTTTTAATTGTGAAATACCCCCAGATTATGATAATTTGATTTTATCTGTTATCACTGCTTTGAGGCTTCGCAGCACTGCAGAATCCGAGTCTTGATCTTGTCTTATAATTCAGTCTTCCTTGGTTCCTCTCTCCTATTATCAGGTTTATTTGCAATTTAAAGTCTCCACAGTGGAGGAGGCAGAGACAGCTTTGGGGCTCTGCTGCTGGAGTTGCTGGAGAGACTCAGAGGGGAGAGGAAAACAAACAAGGAATCAAAGATAAGACTGAAAGGTGCCCCAATTCACTCACCGGCCAGCAGCACTTGGGGGTCCAGACCACAGAGGTCTGAGGGGACATGTGGCCATTTAGCCACAGGAATATTGGAATCAGGTTGGAAAAGACCTTCAAGTCCAACTGATTCCCACATTCCCAGCACAGGGACATGTGGTGTTGCTGATCCTCTACCTGCTCACACATTTTTGTGGAAGTTTTAACTCCCCAGCTTCCACAATCCTGCCTTTCCACTGGATTTCACTGTGAGGAACCACAGCATTGAAAAGGCAGAGGGGAAAAAGGCAGAGTCAGTATGTAAAGCCTGTGTGTGAACAGAGAACAGAAAATAACAACCATCCACCTGATCCTGCTGCTTGTTGCTTCAGAGGTATTTCTGAGTCAGAATTTTCAGAGGTATTCCTGAATTTTGACTTTCAGAGGTGTTCCTGAATCATCATTTCAGTAACATGTTCTTCAGGCCACTTCCTTGTGCTGCAGCACTGCCTGGACCTGTCTCTGAAGAAGCAGATGGGGCTGATGTCCATTTCCAACTGCATTCTGCATTTTTTAATGCTGGTTCATGTAGCTTTGGACCTCCAATATTCCCTTTTCTGCAGCATCACTCCAGTCCAGGCAGTTCCTCACTGGAATAGCCACAGTCTGTCATGAGGAACCACGAGTTCCAGAGACTGGGAAAAGAGCAGCCATGGATCCAAGTGTGTTTGTCTCCATTCCCAGGCCCCAGGACAGTGATTCTCCTCCACAGATGTATTTTCCTCCCCCTCTTCCCTGCCTCTGTAGCACTGTCCCACCTTCCCTACCCACTTCTCCCAACCTTCCTGCACCCAGCCCCTCCAGGGCTGATGCTCCATGGTTTTTTGCCATCTCTGAGGCTCTTTATCCATGATTTTCAGTGTTCCTCACTGCCACCTCTCCTGTGGCAGCTGCTAATCCACCCCTGCAATGCAGCTGGTACCATTTCCCTCCTTTCCAAGCTGAGGAGGCAGCATCTCCCCTGGGCACCATCCTGGCTCTTTGTTATTCACATTTTCCCCCTGTTTTGCACCTTCTCTCTCTCCCCCACAGCCAGGTTTCTGCCCTGAGCTCTAAGGCAAGACTGACAACTTTTATCTCAGCTCCTTTCCCCTTTAGCCTCCCTTCAGGAGCTCCTTCCCTTTTTTTCTGGCTCCATAACCACTGCAATTACCTCTCTGATGATTTCCTGAATTTTCCATCTGCTCGAAATAGGCACTTGTGAGCTCTCTTCTTAATTAATGTGTTCTATAATCATTATGTTCATCAACCAAGCCTTATCACTTCCATTTTCTTCCATAATAGTAAAATCCATTGCCCTAAGTAAAACACAGGAATTTTGATGTTTATAATTCAGTAAAACTCAATTGCTCAGAGCAGAAGTTGCTACAAACCTGGAGGAACAACAAGGCTGAACTTACTCTGTCCTTACTTGTTATTGAGGCTTTGCATCTCTGGCTCAAACTGACAGAATTTGAGAGATTTCTGTTCTAAATTTTCAGATTTGGAGTTAAAACACTTTTTCTGCTTCAGGCTTCATTGAGTGTTGAGTGTATGTTTAGCTGTGCCAGCTTTGCTATTTATATATATATAAATATATGTATGTATTGTTGGTGTTCTCCTTGCCTGGTAATAAAATATTTTAGTAAAGGTGTGCATAAACAACAATCTGACTTGGATATTAAACTGACAGCTGTTGTGAAAGTGTTACCAACTGAAAATTTCACTGAATTTGTCACACTGGAGAAACAAGTTCCCTCTGTGGTATTTAACAGACAAACAATACCCCAAAGATAAGAGAATTTGGGGAAAAAAAGACCTATCAGATCTTCTAGTTCTGCATTCAGATAAATTTGGTAACAAGAGCAGTTTGAGTGTTTTGCTCAGAGGTAAAAACCCCCAGTTTCTGCACCCAGGGAGGAAACAAAACCCTGCTTAGACCTGGGGAAATGCTTCTGCTTTCTGTGCTGCCTCACACACAACCTTAGTTACAATTTAAAGGTGAGAGCCATAACAAAGAGGTATTTTCTGATGCAGGACATCTCTCAGATGACAAAAAGACACAAATGGTTCACTTCTCACCACCAAGGACCAGATAATGAAGTAACCCTGATACAAGTACTTCCCACTACCGCATTTTTGGCAACCAAGAGCAAGATTATTCACCAGCAACTTCTCTTCCCTGAAATACACTGCCCAAATTTACCCTGCTATTGCAGATTCCTCATTACAAGCCCCTCTCCAGGTGCCACTTCTGCCTCCTTGCTCCCTGCAGGAATGTTCATGCCCTTCCTCATCCTGCAGCCATGGAAATGCTTGGCTTGTCCAAGTTCTCTCAATGCCAGGACTCCTCAGTCCTGCTTCTCAGAGACTCCTTTTTTCCAGCAGAGAGGGAGGTAACAGCTTGGGAGGGAAGAGATCTGCTGTGAACCCTGAGCATGTCAGTCCTGAAGGTCTCCCATGGGACAGGGATCCTGCTCCAGCCAGTTTCCTGATGTGGGGATGTCCCTGTGCCACCAGCCAGGCCAGCTCAGGCACTGGGAGGACTCACAACATGAATCTGGCACAGCTACAAGTCCCAGCTACCAAAATCCAAAGGCTGGGAGGCTGTTGGGATTGCTGGGATTGCTCCAGCCCAGACTGGGAAACACCAGCAATTATCTGAAGAGAAAAGAAGGGTTCAGGGAAACCTCAGTGGCCCCTCCAGTGCCTAAAGGGTCTCCAGGGGAGCTGGGTAGGGATTTGGGACAAGTGCCTGGAAGGACAGGACAACAGGGAATGGCTTCCCACTGCCAGAGGGATACTGGGAAGGAATTCCTGTCTGGGAGGGTTGGGAGGCCCTGGCACAGGGTGCCCAGAGAAGCTGTGGCTGCCCCATCCCTGGGAGTGTCCAAGGCCAGGTTGGAGCAACCTGGGACAGTGGGAGGTGTCCCTGCCCAGGGCAGGGGGTAGAATGGGATGAGCTGTAATGCCCCTTCCAACTCAAATCATCCTGGAATTCTGTGACCTTCCAAGGCAAAAGAGCAAACACAGCCATGTCCCTTGGCAGAAGATGAGGCACAGCAGGGGAAACAGCAGGAAGAAGCAGCCACAGCCCTGTTGGGAGGGTCTGTTGCTGGAGCAGAGGAGGGGAGAGCTGCAGGCACAGCCTCCCATGAAGGGAACACAAGTGCAGGGCAGCAGATGGCTCAGCACTGCCAGACATGTCCTCACCACGCTGACAGGACCTGCCTGTAATTGCCTGACCAGTTTTTCCACTGCATGAGAAGTGTTCCTGTGGGAGACAGGCTTTTGCTGATATTGTTTGCAGGCAGGTCCAGGAAATCCAATGAACTGTGTCAGGAAGAGGAAGGACTGTCCTGCTAAGAAACCCAGGGCACTTCAGGTGCTGCTCTAGATCTTGCAGGACTTGCATCTTCAGGGAACCTTTAGCAGCCACTTCAACAAAGACTGAAAAGCTTTGTTTGATTTTTGGAAAAAGAGGTTATTTCTATCAATTCTTCTTAATACAGAATAATAGAACCATGGGAAAGAGACCTTAAAGCTTATCTTGTTGCAACCCCCATGTCATGAGATGACCCAAAACAGTGGTGGCCTTGGCAGTGCCAAGTTAATGGCTGGACTTGATGATCCTAAGGGTCTTTCCAACCTCAAATATCCTCTGACTCTANATCTTGCCATAAAATTCAATCAAAGCAACAGCTTGTGAATGTCCAAAAAATCAATGGAACTGCATGAGAAGTGATTGCAGATGTAACACTGGAATTTATTTCAATGCTCAGTCCGTGGGGGTGGGAAGGAACAGCAAAGGAACAGGGAAGCAGGTGTGCTGCAAACACCTCCCAGGGAACAGCTCCTCTGCCTCAGATCCAGAGGAAACACAGTGTCACACAATAGTTGTGGTTGGAAGGGACCTCTGGAGATCACCCAGCCCAACCCCCCTGCCCAGGCAGGGTCACCTGGAGCAGGTGACACAGATGACAAACACTGTAGGCAAACAACACCTCACTTGGCACAATCCATTTGTTGGATTTTGATAAAAAGAGGTCACAGAATCACTTCCAGGGATGGGGCAGCCACAGCTTCTCTGGGCAACCTGTGCCAGGGCCTCCCTAATCTCTAACCTAACCCTGCCCTCCTTCAGTTCCATGCCCTATCACTCCATGCCCTTGGGAAATAAAATTGCTGTCAAAGTGCCCAGGCCAGGTCTCATCTGGAATCCCCTCCCAGTGCAGTTTCACTGAGCTGTGTTTACAACCCAGGAGCTGCAGATTTGCTTTATTCATTAGTGCTGGAATGCAGTGGAAAGCAGAGCTAATGTGGGGCTCTCAAGGAGCTTCATCCACTGCCTGATGCACCTCTGAAGTGCTCTGTTAAGCCAGAGAGAGAAGTGGAAATATTCTTCCCCCCTTTCTCTCTCTGGTGAAAACACTTAATGGGCAGCACAGGCTGAGATCCTTTGAAAGGAAGGGAGCTTGTCCACTCAATTATTTAAACCAGTTGAGTAATTGCAGCCCTGTCAGCTCAGAAAACATCTCCCCAGGCTGCTGCACAGACCCATTTCTGGGCAGCCAGTCACAGAAGAACCAGTTCTCTCCTTATTTATTTCCACACTCTCCCAGTCAGAGCCAGTGGTGAGGGATGAGGCTGCAGGTCTCTGTCTGCAGCTGGTTTTGCTGCAGGGTAAAACTTGGAAGGAGAGAGGTAGGGAGGGATGAAGGGAAGGAGGGAGGGAGGTGGGGACACCTTGGGAGCTTTTTTGGAGGTGGCAGGTTTCTTTGTGGGCTGTGCTGGCTGATGACTCCATAAATCCTTCCAGAAATCTCTCAGGGCATAGTGTGTGCTGGAGATAAATATTACAATAGGAGGCTTAGAGGAAAATGGATTCAGACAGCCAAGAGAGCCCAAGGATGGAACAGGATTGGGCAGAAAGTCTTCTTGTTAAACAGCCTCTGGAGAAGCTCCTTTAGCAGGGCTGGGAGATTGGAAGGTTACCATGGCTGCCTTCCAGAGATTCCAGTCCCACACATCCCTGGCTGGTTCTGCCCTAGCCCCAAACACATGGAGGGTCACAGCTCCAAGGCCCACCCTCCCCAGCACCACTGCCTTATTCCACAGCTGTGCTGCAGCAGTCCTGTCCTGTCCAAAAATGTGCATTTTCCTTCTCCCTGAGGGGTTGTAGGACACAGAAGAACAACCAGAACGACAAGCCAAGTGCACATCCATCTAACCTGACCACCTGGAAACTCAGGTTTGTTCCTTTTTTCCTGAGAAAACCGAGCAGGAAAGCCATTATTTCCCAGAATGGCTTTCTAGGACAGTTTTTAAGCAGATTTCAAGAACCAGCTACCAAAGCAAATGAATTATACACACTGACAGTGCTGAGTTTTCATCACCTCATTAACTGGCTCACCTTAATGGGAACTTCTCCCCAGGGTCCCTTCCCAGGTGGAACAGCAGTGGCAGGTGAGTGTGTTCCTCCTGTGTGTGTGTTGTCACTCCAGGGACACTCTGCCCAGGACAGAAATCAATGCCCTGCAGGGAAAAGGAGAGAGGCCACCAAGGGTCAAACAGGAGAAAAAAACCTGATTCCAGTGACACCCTTTTCACCAGCACCTTGTTCCAAAATACCTACAAACCACAGAGTTATGTTAAACCAAGAGTCCACTTCAATCTGCAAGAGAGATTCCGAGCTGGTGGGGTAAAACAAGGTGACAAAGTGGTGTTGGACTGACACAAAAGCTGAAACACCCCGCACTTCTTGTCTTATAAAAAGATAATCTCTGTAAAATATTCATTCAAATGAAATGGCAAAACAAAAGACAAAGAAGAGGAACCATTTAGGCATAAAAATACTGCATTGGAAAGTATATTCTCTTTTTGGTTCCTTTGAAATAGAGAGAGGATGGGATCACTTGGCAGCTCTGATCCAAAACCAAGTCCCAGGAGAAACATCCAGGCCCTGAAAACTCCCTTGCCAGCACCTGAAGGACCAGTTTCTCTGAGGAATGAAGCAAATGTGGTTAATTTTTAAAAGAATGGGTGTGTTTTTGATCTGGTTCAAGCTGGTATTGAGGCACTAAAGTGGGCTGGAAGGACTGCAGGAAGTCTGGACACATTCCTGTCCCTGCCAGCCTGTGGGGTCAGAAGGTGGGATTTGCCCTGCAGCACCAGGGCACAGGTACTGGGAATGTCCCTGGGAAAGCAACTGGCAGCAAGAAGGGGTTAAGTGCTGGCTGGGCACAAGGGACAGAGTTTCCAGCTCCCTCCATCTGCCCCTCCAGCCTTGCCAGGCTGCTGCTCCCCAAGCCCAGCCTGTTATTAGCCCGTTGTGAGCTCCCTAATCCCTGGCCTGCAGCCTCCAGAACCCATTTAAACCCTGGGAATAGCCAAAAATGCAAAAGCACTAATTTCCCTGAGCAGCCAATAAAGCAGGGCCCCCCCAGCCCAGCAAGGCCTTGTTAAAGCTGGGTTTTACAATCCAGGCTCCCACGCTGAGCCCCTTGCAATCCCCCCAAATGCCCCCAGACATGGACAGAGACCTGGAGAGAAGGTAAATGGGAATGTTTCAATGGGAGTGGGAAAGCAGCTGTAGTGTCTGCTTATAAAACAAAGTGAAAAGGCTCTCCACAGATGTTGGTAGGATTTGATTGGCAAACAATTTTCTAAAAATATCCCGTGTTTTTAATGGACAGCTGGTCAGTGGAGCAGTTAATATTCTGCTTTTCAATAAAGCAAGAAGTTTAGAAGCCCATGAAATCCCATTTATCTGCACAGAGCTATAGATTCCCGAATCACTGACTGGAAAAATAAGGGAGTTGCTTGATAGGTTGGAGTGGCCCTACCAATAATGGACTTTAAATGGATCCAAAACTGATTGACCTTTCCACCCTGTGACGCCACAGGCTCTGCAACACACGGGCAAAATAGATTTTAGTGGGTTTTTTTTTTTTTCCACAAAAGGACCAGTTAATGAAAAGGTATCAAAGCCTCCATAACATCCAAATTATAATTTGGCTGCAAATCAAACAAGCAATTTAATTAAGAGCCTGCTAATTGGTACAATGCTCCTCGGCTGCAAAGGCTTCAGTTTGAAAGAAGACTTTATTCTCTTGGGTATTTGTTTAGACATTGCTCTGTTTACATTTTAGCTTTTGTTTCCTATAAATTCCTTGTAGCCCTGAATCCAGAACACAGCCCAGACCACACTTCCAAAGATTCCCAGGAAAGAAAAGTGCTGGGACAATTTTGCCTGATGGCACCAGCCCAAACCTGTCTGCCCTTCTAATTTAAACCTTCAATGCCCTCTTCAAAAGCAAGGAAACCCAAAATAAATAACTAACTAAGCCAATAAATAAAACTACCATTTTATGGCATTGGCTGAAACCCCCCCTTAAAATTTCAAAGGCATTTCAACTTTATCTCTGCAAATAAAATGGACTATTATTATTTTTATGTACTGTGTGACAGCCAATATTCAACCTGCAGAGAGAGAGCTTCAAAGATTTTCTACCTCTTCATCAACAAATGAGCAAAACCAAAAATATATTAAAAATGTATTTTGTTTTGTATACATTATGTATTAAATATATAAAAATATGTCCTCACAGCCCTGCTCAAGGCACTGTCCTGCATCAGAGTCAGAACCAGCCAGAGGAGCCCAGGCATCTGTTCCTTTGCTAGAAAAGAATATTTAACTCATTTTCCACACCTTTATCTCGTTCTGTTTTGTCAGTCAGTGCTCTGGACTGGAGGACAAGGTGAGGATCAGGCACAGCTTGGTGTGGGAGGGCTTTTCCAACCTCAATGATTCCATAATTTCCACGTCCACGTGGATCCAACACAATGGAAAGGTCACTCCCTGTGTTTCAGCAAACTCTCGGAGCTTTTCTCCTCCATCACCAAAGCATGGAGGCCAAACCAGGAGATCCTGCCCTGGAGCATCTCCTGCCTCCTAAAGGGAACCCATAAAACACAGCCCCCAAAATAGCTCAGCTCTTACACAGAGCTTCTCCCCACTGTGCAAACCTGTCTCCAACAACCTTTTTTACACTATTTGTTTTAAGCCAGACCACGAGGTGAACCTCCCAGCGAGCACATCTCCCTGCCCTTCCCAGCAATCATCATTTCCCTGTTCCTGAGGGCTGCAGCCCTTGGTTGCACAGCTTATGCTCTAATTTCCAGAGCAAATGGACCACAGATGCTGTGTCAATACAGACATGAGACAAACACAGCCGCTTGCCAGTTTGGGCTCTGGGCCAAGAGATGGAATCACCACTTGTGTTAACGTGAGCCCTCTGGCAATTCCTCAGCCTGGCTCCAGCCCAGATCCTCCTGACTTGACAGGCAGCTCTGCATTTGGATAGTGCTGCACAAACTGGGATCTGTCTGCTGGTCATGTCTCCTTCCTTCCACCACGCAAAGCCCAGAGCAGAAAATCACATTAATGTTGGGAGGAGACAAGCACAGCTCTTAATTAAAGCCAGGGATGTTGTTCCTCCCCCACTTTGCCACAGCACAGGTAAATGGGGGTTCTGGCTTTCCAGGCAATTCCCAGTGAAACCCTCCCTGGGATGAGCAGACACCTCTGAGTGTGACTGCCCTGTGGAGCCAGAATTGCCTCTAATGTGTTAAGTGGCTGGAAGAGCCCCTGAAGATGGGCAGCCCCCAGATCGATGCCTGGTTCAAATGCTCACAGGACCACAAAGAAATGTCATTATTTGTGAGGTTCTACTTGACTTCACATCCCCCCGTGCAGAAAAGGCTTTATCGATCCCTTGCCGAGGAGGAGAAGGGCAATCAGGCAGCCTGACTGCAATAACCCCTTTGGCATTTTGCATTAAAACAATGGGGGCTGCTGGCAGGCGCCTGCACTGGCCTTTGCAGTCACAGGAGCTCGTGGAAACACACTGAAGGCTCCTAACAAGCTGACAGCAGAAAGGTTGATGTTATCAGCCACTCTCCAACAAGCAAAGGGCCGTTTCCCACATGTTTTTCTCGGTTCTGTTTTTTCCCTTCTTGCATCAGAGCTCTTGGAGGGCACAAGGGCTGTTCTGTGCTGGGTACTCTTGGTGGCAGGCAGAGAAAAGGAAATTTCCTCTCTCCTGCAGCTCCTACTCCTGCCTCCTCCTCACAGCATTAAATTAGGAAACTCCTGAGGGTTTGTTACCTACTGAGATGAATTTCTAGAGAATATCCATTTTTTTCCACTTCCAGGCCTCTCCTTCCAAACCAGAACAGCATTTTATAGGTGATTTCCAGTAAAAGTCCTGTGTGCTGCACTCTGCAAGAGGGATCTCCCTGGTTTTATCCTTAATTCTCACTTCTGCTATTTTTATCACTGTGGATTTTTGCTACAAGAAAGGTGGACAACAATGGAAAAGCTTTATATCCAACCAGTCAGAGCAACAGGGACTCAGCCCTGTGCAGGAGGGAGATTTCTCTCCCTCCACCACCAAACTATTTAAAAATACAAACACATTTTTCAAGTCAGGTTTCCTTTCATCTCTCTGTGTCCCATTTATCACCCCTTGAATGTCAGAGATGTCAAATTATGTAAACATGAGCCACCCCTATAGATGGAAGCCAGGTAAACAGCTCCAAATAAGCATCTTGTGCAATCCACAGGGAAATGTCCCATGGAGTGCTTATTCCCACTTTTTTTTGTGCTGAGTGAGCCTTCCCTCTATGCTTTCAAGACACCACCCCTTCAAGAGTCACAAAATCCAGTTAATCCAGCAAAAAGGAGCACCAAGGGATCCTCCAGCACTGAGAGAAACTACAAGACTTTATGAGAGGAGTCAGATTGGCAAAAAAAAAATTGCTTGGGGGTTAAAAAATAAACAAACCAAAAAAAGGGAAGAACACAAGAGCACAATTCATGTCTGTGTCAGATGACAAGTTCTAATCCCAGGCCATAAGGCAGAGGCTGCAGACCAGTAAGGGCATGTCACTGTCAGGGGGGCTGGGGCTGACTGCAAACCTGTGTGCTGCCTGCATGGGATGTTTCCAGGGTAAATATTCCAAGTGCCATATGGAGAGGAGCCTTCAGATCCCTGTTCTGCTTTCTTAGGCTTTGCTTTCTGCAAGCTGAGTGTCTCTGGAGCATTTTTATTTGTGTGTACGTTCTTTATTGCTGAACTAACTCAGACCCCACTCAAACCCCAACTCCTTCCTCCTGGTCATCCTAAACAGACCCAGGACAGGCACCACCTTCCCCTTTTCCAGTATCAACAGGAAAATGTGGTTCTGGCTGTTTTATTGGTATCATCTCATCTGAAAGTTCAATAAAAATGAACCAAGTGTGGATTAAAAGCAGGGCAAGTTTTCTGGATTGATGATTTCCCACACTGTCAATTACCAAGGGGATTCTGAAAGGGAAAGGAGGTTTGGCTAAACTGGGCCTTGTATCTGTCAAGATAATGAGAGACTCAACTACCCATAAAACAAACCTCTTAAAAATGTGCAGGCAGCTGTTCTGCCACATCTGGCCAACTTCAGATCTCTTTTTAATGGATGACAGGCCAACCAGATTGTCCAGGTCTGAGTGTGGACCTTCAGACACAGAGACTTTCATGTCTGGAAGTTTAATAAAGCATCACACTGGACTCACAGTGAGGAAGGATCTCTGAAGATTATAAAATGAACAAAGCCTCATTAGCTGAAGTTCTGCTGGGATGGCAAATCAAACTTATCAAACAGTCACAATCCCAAGTGCCACAGATGTGCACGGATTTAAATACATTTTTCAAGTGATATTAGCAAACAAACTGGCTTCTTTGAGTCTGGAGTCCAATATTAACACAGGTGGGAACTCACTGAAAGAGGCAACTGTATCACAAGGTGAGCTTAGAGAGTCCTCCAAGAGGGCTCAGCACTGGTCTGCATTCTGATTTATTTCTATTTTTAAACTTGCAAGGCTTGTAATTAATGGCTCGAGGACATGAGGAGAATTGGAACAAATTTCAGCCCGAGCTTCCCCTGCATGTTGTTAATGGCTGCTCTGGCCACTAATGTGCTCCAATTTTCCCCACATCCAGCACATGTGATCCAAGCTGCAGGAAAGAGAGTGAATTTGTAATGGGCTCTCTGATGTAGGGGATAATTGCTGACTTTTATCAGACAGTACTTAAACAAAGACTTGGAAAGAAATAAATATTCCTTAATTGCACCACTGCCACTGCTCACAGTGGGAGAGCCTGTGGAAGGAGGGACTGGTCCCCATTATCACTGCTCCACACAGACAGGGAGAGACAAGCTGGGATCAATGCAGGGGGTTATTTATTCCCCACCTGGGTGTGTAAGTGTGGGTATGTGCTTTTATCACCAGGGAGAGCAATAATTCATGTGGGAATCTTCCATGCACATGGCAAAAGCATGAGCCCACCCCACACCCAAACACATGGACACCCCAGCCCCAGTGTCTCCCACACAGGGCAAATCCTCCAGGTGTGACAGATGGACTTTCCTCACACACCAGACAAATAAATGATCTCATTTTATCTGTGTGGAATTAGCGCTGGGACAGAGTGTAAAACACATTTCCAGAGCCAATGTTCCTGTCCTCCTCACTGCCTGTAAAACAAACCTTGACTCCTGCAGCATCACAACCTTCAAAAAGACAAACACACACATTTACAGCCCCGAATGGAAACGACTCCCTCTACCCCCAGGACATCCCAGCAAAAGAATCTGTGCACTTTTATATCCACAAATGTCACCAGCACTTTAGTTCTGCACCTGTGATGCCTTGAGGACCCACCATAAGTTCAAATAAAAAAAAAGGCACAAAGAAATAACTCCTGCAAAGCACCCCACCCCAGGCCCAGCCTGCTGTCAGGGCTGCTCAGAGCTGTGTCCTAATGCTCTGAGCTCATGTCCAAAGGTACAACCAGCCAGGCCCACCTGTGAAACTGTCACTCAGCAAATGCCCCAGGGTTTAGTACCCGAGTCTGAGGTGAGAAAGACACACAAAGAAAAAAGAAATAACAGTGCTCAACATGGAATTGTGAGGAGATCAGCCAGGAAATACATAAAGTGAATAAAATGTGAACCACAGTGTGATGTGGGCTTGCTGATAATGGATTAAACACATGGATTTTACTGCTCTTCCCACTGTGCTTTTCCTACAGCTTTCCCTTTCAAGGAACAAAACCAATCACAAACCAATTAAACACATGCCTGTTCCATGTAAACAGTTCAGGGCAGCAGGACCTCTGTCCTAGGAATTGTGAGATCTGGGATTAACGTGGCTCAGGGTTCCAGACTTTCATGGAATCACAGAATATCCTGAGTGGAAGGGACTCACAGGATCAGTGAGTCCAACTGCAAGGACTCAGAAATTCAGAAAGCTCAGAATTCAGCTGGGAAATGAGTTCAGTATTAAGAGGGATTAAGTGCTGATTAAAGGGAGCACCTTCAGAACAACTTGAATGTGCTTGTTTTCCTTTCCCTGATTTCAGGAGAGGGATGTGTGACATCAGTTCCCTTTGATTTTTACAGGATCATGGAGTTGTTTAGGTTGGAAAAGCCCTCAAAGATCATTCCTCCAGCACTGCCAAGGCCACATCCACAGGGCTTCTAAATCCCTCCAGGGCTGGACAACCCTTTTGGGGAAGAAATAATTCCTAATATCCAACCTAAACCTCCAGAGCAGCTCTGGTAGCTCTGCAGAGAAGCAGGATGACATCCTCCAGTTTAACCCCCAGTTTAAAGGGCTGTTTGTCCCCAGGGGCACCAGTGACACCCAGGAGCAGGTCCATGTGCTGTTACCTTGCCATGTTCCTCCCAGGAGTTGCTCCAGGTCCAGTAGTGAGCTTTGTAAAGCCCAGCTCTCACTGCCATCATCTCATTGCCACGATAATAGAATATGGGCCTGGGAAGGGAAGCAGAGCTGCATGAGAAACACCACACTGGGCTGATAAGGGAGACAAACACCTTAATGGAGCCTGACTTCCCACGTGGCTATCAGGCAGGAACAGGCTGCCTCCTAATAGTCTCCTCTGCAAGGTTTTCAATTAACATTTCTTAAAGTGTTCATCAAGTTGAGAGCTCACACGGTGCAAGAATGAAACATTATCCAGCTTGGCTGCCAGTGATTGTTAATCCCTGAACTATCAGCCCTGGTGTTTCCTACAGAGCGTGTCGGTTTAAACATCAAATGGCTCACAAGTGCTCTGTGTGTGTGTGTGTGTGAGGGAGAAACTGGGACTCACAGGCTCTGGGATGCTCAGTCTCCTCTCCCCAGTGAACTTCCCAGCTCTGCCATCAAGCTGTCAGTGTCACCCAGGCAGGGTGGCCAGGAGGACACCAGATGCTGGGCTGTTCTGGATGACATCTCCGAGAATCTCCATATGGAAAAACCTGGCAGCCACACAGCCATGCTGTATTTTTAACTCCCATCCCTTTTTCTCCCCTCAAACCTCACTTTGCAGCATGTAAACATTCTGCTAAAACTGTTTTGTTGTTTTTTTTTTTTTTTCCCAGAGGTTTCCCTAATTAAAAATACAGCTGGGAAATGCAGCTCACTTGGTGCACCTGTGCATTTCCCTGGGCATCCCAGCAATGCTCCTGTTGGCTTTCCCAGTAACACCCTCCTGGTATGTGAAGAAACAGCACAACATTTTACTGGAATGGACTTGAGGGCTGAGATGTTGGTCAGCTCTTCCCTCCAGCTGTTTTGGTGAAGCTGTTTGTCACTGTCAGGGGGGTCCAAACATCTTTGTCGTTCCTTCTGAGATGCCACTCAGCAAAAACTACTCACTCTGGTGATGCCACCTTGAAAAAACTGCCCCTAAATGCCAGGTAAAACTTAAATACCCGTGTCTGAGTGGCAGGAGTGGCCTTAGATCTCTTTTATTTTAAAATTACAGCCTCCCCACGGGTTCCTCGAACAAACAATGAGCCTTTGTCACCAGGAACTGCCACTAGGAACAAAGGGGAAACAACTTTGTCACCAGGAAGAAAGGAAAGCTGCTGCCAGCAGATCTGTAACACACCTGAAAGGTGAAATAAAGGCAGGGAGAGACCTGCCAAACTGCAGCTCCTGATCTAAACCAGTCCCATTAACAATCCCCCCCCTGCAAAATATGCCACAAATTACTTCAATCTCCTTTTCCTTGCTATAAAAACTCCCTGTTTGACCAGCTATTACAGACCTCTTTGACTGAAGGTTTTAGGTTTTTCCTTTTTTTTAAAAAAATACATTTTCCATTTTGAAAGAGGGTTCCAGCTTGTACTCAAAATTCTGCTATGAATGATTTCTTTTTTTTGGTTTTTTTTTCCCATTCCTTTTCTTTCTTTTAAGGCTTAAAAGAACACAATGGTTGCATCTCCTTGGAAGTTTCTTTAGGGGCTGTGGAAACTGTGACCTGGTCAGGTCTGGAGGGGGAAAGAAAAAAAAAAAAAAGAAGGGAAAAAAGCCATGATGTGCCTTGAGTGTAACACAAAGAGCACCAAGGGGCTGAGGACTGCAGTGACATTCCCTTTTAAAACAACAAAGAAGCTTCATAAAATTCCTGGAGATGGGACAAGAAGGATCCTACAAGGCTCCTGGAAGCTCTCAGGTAACACTGCAGGTGTGCTCCTTGTTAGCAGGCACAAAAGCAATTTCACAGCACAAAGGCTCAGATCCAACAAGGAAAAGAGCTCAAAGCTGTTTGCCATGCATATCTTTCCCTGCTATCTCCCAAAGTGTATGTTTGTATCCAGATTTCCCAGGCTGCCAAATTCCTCATTAAAATCACAACTCCATGACCCCTCTTGATCCCTGACATGTCCAAATAAAGTATTTTTTGGAAGGAGATTTGCTGTCAGATCCTGGTGTCTGTACCAACAGCTGACAGTACACCAGACAGATTCCAGGTCTTTAACCCAAATCTGTCCCTGCAAAAGCATCCACAGGACCAGGACCTTGGCAAGAGGGTGATCCCAGCTCACCCTCACCAGCACTTTCCCTCCTCCTCTCCCAAGCAGGGGCTACAAGGACCCAGCACACTCTGGGATGCTTTTCCAGCAATAAATAATGTATTCTCCCCTACCCAGGCTACAGTTCTCAGGCTTTTATCTCCCCTCCTGCCATATGTTGTTCCAGGGATCCCTGCTAACCCTGTGACATTTTCATCTGTCCCCAGACTCCAGTGTATGGCAACATGCCACATGTCAGGAAATCCCACCTCAGCAGAGAGTCAGCACAGTGTGAAGCTCTGCTGCTGCCCCACCTCACTGAGTGGGGGGCAAAGATGCAGCAATTCAGCCTCTAAAAGATACCTGGCTTAAAAAACAACCCTCAGTGCAGCTTCCCTTCAGGTGGAAGAAGCCAGGCTGGCAGCTCTGGGCTCAGGACTAACCTGTCAATTAGCTTGCCCTGCAAGATGACAGGTAAAAGGTCGATGCCATCAATCTGTCTGTCACTGGGAGGCTGCAGACCCGCCAGGGAGAGGCTGGTGGTGAACAGATCCATCACATTGCCCAGCTGATGGCTGACCTGGAAAAATAAATCAACAGGAACACATTGGCAAAAAAGTCAAATCCATAAAGAAACAGGTTCCCTCCAAAGCTGCCTGAAAATCTGTCCCTTTACGGAGCTGCCGGCGCCTGCAAAGCTCCTCTTAAAATAATAAAGGAGAGAAGATGATCCCTATTTCTCCACTTCCAGGGAGAATTTGCATTTTGATTCATCCTTTCCATTTTCCTCTCTTCCTTCTCACTTCTACAGGAGCGTGTTGTTGCAGAGTTCAACTTAATTTAGCAAATTCCAAGTCATTTGTGGATTGAAAAATCAGCACTTACACCAAGGGAAAAAATAGTCCTTGATTTGTTCCCTTCTCCAGGTCATCTCTGGAGTCCAGAATACCCTGAGAGAGTTCCCAGAAAGCACAGGGATAGATGGATAATAACAAAAAGGGCCTGATGACTTCATCTGCAAACCATTTCCAACAATTCAAGAACTGTAAAGTTGTGGTATTTTTAGTCCATATTTTAATAAGGGAGAAAAACATCTGGGTTTGGCTCCAGTGGAGATGTACAAACTGCTTTTTTTTTTTCTTGTCTGCTTTTTTTTTTTTTTCCTTTTTCCTTACTTGGATGCCATACTTTTCTCTCTGCTCTTAATTATTTATATTTTAAAATCCTAAAAAGTCTCTTCTGACTGATTCTTTCTGAATCTTTGCTCCCACCCTGCTTGTAGGATCTGCTGGAGGATGTTTAATTAGTCAGTGACACACTAAATTAAAGCAGATACACTCAAATCAAAAGGACCAGGATGAACCAGCATAAGATGGAACATGAAAAGAGCATTTTCAGCCACATCACTTGTTGGGAAGCAAGAAACCAGGGGATACAAACCCACTGTAAGGACAGAAGCACTTTCTGACTGAAATCCAAGTCCAATTCCAACAGCTCAATGTTGGAACTATCAAAGACTTTTTATCTCTGAATCCTTCTACTCAAAGCCAGTAAGCTGACACTAATTGTTTAAATACAACAAATGATGACAGGATAAATGAGTTTTTGTGAGATGATGGCTCTAGAGGGAAAAAAAAAATAAAGGAAAAATGCTATTTTTTTCCTGGGACTAAACCTTGTATTAAGAGTCTGTGCTGAAAAACTGAACACAAAGGAAGAATTAAGAAGTTTAAAAAAAAAAA